>ML820427.1:45393-80361 GCA_009831015.1 Picea engelmannii | reverse complement strand
AATTGTACATACATCTTGTGTTCTTTGTGTTCATTGTGGTGATGACTTGTTGATGATATATTGTTGATATATGTTGCTGATATGTGATCACATTTAAATGGTTATAAATGACAACAATGGGTAATGAATAAATGTTGAATTCTAATTGATGAGTTTTTGTGCAAGATGGAAGTTTTGGGAAAAAGAACCCCACACTCATTCACCCCCCCTCTAAGTGTGGTAGGTGTGTCCAACAGCCTGAAATAAACCTAAGTCCTGTGCAGACCAAAACACAATTGTGTTAAGCGAGGATTCTGATTCGAAAATTGAAAGATTCTTGACTGAAGAATATCCATATTCGTATGGATTTTGCTCTGGTAAACCCTATGATTATGTTACAAACCTTCCACCGTGTCTTAAAGACAATCCTGATTTCCCTGGAATCAAACTCAGTAGTGAACCTATAGGTCAAATGGAAAATTCCCCATCTGTTAATACCATCACTGATAATACACAGTCTATTCAGCTGCAATGTAACGAATGTCAGTCATGGATCGATAGGTATTACAGAGACGTGCCTTTACTTTAGTCTCGGCTAAAATCCTTGGAAGACCAGGTGAATTTGCTAATGAAAGAGAATGGAAGACTTCAATTTGTAGCTCAAACCAAAGATAAACGACAAAAAACCACAGGGTCTGTTGTTTTTAAGAACGTGGAAGCAGTGACTTCCAATGTAAATTCAAAGATTGCTTGATTAATCTGAGGTATGATGTTTAAAAATAAGTTTAGGATGATTTTTTTTTTTTTTTTAATTAGAATACATGATTTGTTTGCACAGATTACCTCTAGTCTGTTTTGATTGATTCAATAAAATACAATTCTATTTATAATTATAACTAGCTACAGAGTCGTGAGATTCTGTAGCTAGTTACTAAAATTTGAATTACTTGTTTTAATAACTAAAAATGCATTTGAAATCTTTTATTCTTATGTGTTTTTAGGAATCTATGATTTCTAAAGGAGATTTGAACCACTAATGGCATCTCTCAGCATGCTATTTTTTTTTATGTTGTTTTAAAATAGGCTGTTAGTTTTGATATCAAGCAAAATCTGGGAGGTTGCATCCCCCACAATTTTTGGAACAAATTAGATGATATCCACATGAAACGTTTTGATCCTGTAACCTATATAAATGTGTTTTTTTGTAAACTAAAGACCATCGCTGCCTGGGAGCATAAAACTATGGATTTATGATTGACAGACTTGAATGGAAATTGATATTTGCATAGCTTTAGCTTCGATATATCGTATTTTTATTCAAGTTATGGTCATTTTGATTTGTAATTAAATTGTGAATACTTTAGATATCATGGTTTATTACAGATTGATGTGATGAAATTTATATGATATCCGTGTTTTATTTCCCTTATATTACATACAGTAATTACTCTGTTCAGATTTGAGATTAGAAGATTAATCTTGTTTATTCATTGAACATTTATATACAAATTTTCACAGCCGGATTTATCTCAATGTGACCATTTGTGAAATCATAAGATTGTTGTTACTACTTCTCTTATATATTCTGTCATTAGCATTCAATCACTACTGCTTCGCGTTTACGAGAAGCGTTTGTAAGATCTGTTGCGGTTTACTTCATCAAACAGTGAAATTGGATATTGTATGCAGGACAAATGGGAGATGTGATTACATGTTAGTTCCCTCGTTTTATTTCATTAGTTCAATTAATATAGGAATTCCCTGTATTCTAAATACATTGTATTGTTTGTTATCTTTTTTTTTCAATTAGACAGTTGCTATTTCGTTTCTTGTTTATAAAAGTTATAAAAAATCAAAAAGACTGAATGATAATTTTGCTGTCATAAATCAATCCATATTTGATTTTCGCAGGTTTAGATTAAAATTTACATTCTGTAAATATTATACATATATTAGAGATATAATCATATGGATATATTGTACATATAATAAGTAGAGCTATTTTATAAATATTAGTTAGTAAACTGTAAGTATATTTTAGATTTGTATATAGTTTTCAATGAGTGTTTTTCATTAAGTTATCTTCTTTAGTTTTGTTTTTCACTTTATTAGGACTTAGATCGGCTAACGAAGAAGCTAAACCCGTCGGAGTGGATTAATCCAAACATCTTGGGTTAAGTAGACAACCCCGGACCAGATTCACTCCTCTAGTTGACGGGCGGTCAATTTCGCCCGTCAACAAATGGTGCTAGAAGGAGGGCATAAAAATTATTAATTGCATGAGGTGGTCGTAAGACTCCTCCACCACCTACCATCTCACCTATAGTGACTAGAAGTCATTCAAACGAAAACATTGTCCCTAAAATAGAAACCACATCAAACGATGATCTACGGATCACAGTTGAACCAGTAACTCCAAATCCTACGGGTGGTGACATACAAGAGATTGTCCGCCAATCTCTCATAAGAACACATAGTGCTTTCGCTTGTTTAAGACAACCAAACCGACCTTTGGACCAACCATTAGAATTCTCTGATATCAAAGAACAACTTGGAGGCACTGACCTTACTTTAAACCCTACAGATCCAATCCTCACTCCTGCAGCAGGAGGATCTGGTATACCACCATCACCACCTCCTTCATCTCCTTCTTCTTTTAGAGAAGAGTCCTCTGACAAAGGCAGTTCCTCATCCCAACCTTCGACACAACCCACACCTATGTACAACTAGAAAAATCCTGCCAGACCCTGGCTCGACCAAGATGCAGTGGCCATACCTGGGCCTCAACATCCCTTACCCAAACACCCGAAGAAATGGCTCCCTAAATTTGACCCGGACTCTAAACAGATCGCCCACAATCACATCAAAAAGTTTATGTTAGCCATTAGACTCCATAGTGTTGAGAACGAATACGTATTCTGTAGATTATTTCCCTACACCTTTGAGGGCAACACCTCTACCTAGTAATTTTCCCAACAACCCCACACCATCGTGTAATGGGAGAAGTTTGAATCCTGTTTTCTTGAGAAGTTCAGAGATGACAAGTCTCTAGAAGTTTTAGTCATGGAACTTTCTAGTTTAAGAATGAATCCCAAAGAGAAGATCAAAGACTTTGATCAAAGGTTCTTAACACTAAAGAACAAAATAACTACGGATTCGATGCCTGTCGAGAATCTTATCATAGCATATTATACGAAATCCTTACATCAAAGCATATCCATTTGGGTAAAGAGATCCAAGAAAACCACGTTGTTAGAAGCCTTTGAAGAGGCCAGTCAGATCGAGAAAGACATCCTCATCTTAAAAGAAACTACTAGCAACGAAATAGAGACTAGTTCATCTTCCAAAAAGAAAATTGAAATCCTCCCTAGACCTTCCCAAAACAAAGCCCAACCTGAAAGCTCAGATTTAGAAAACTTACAGAAAGTCGTTCAAAAACTGTCCAATCAAGTTATAGATTTGAAGAGGACGACCGAAGAAGCTTCTTCAAGCAAAGGGCCTTACAAACCCCCATTTAGGAAGCCTTTTCCCACCAACCGACCTAATTCAAATACTGAAGGCCTGAATCTAGAAAGCTTGTAATTTGCTATTCAAACAATTCTAGAAGCATAGGATAACTTGATGCCTCCTAAAATCCCCGAGGAAGTAGTTGAACAAGAGACAGTAGAAAAAGATGAATCCTCTCCAAACATTTTTGGTCATTTTTCTGATAGTATTTTTCAAGCTAATTTTGAAACAGTGCATCCTTACAATACTAGGAGTAAGACAAAAAACAAGTCTTCTTCTGAAATCACTACGACTCTACCCCCAAAATAGTCTAAATCAACTGAGACTAAACAAAATTATGTAAACCCAAGCTTAGATTATGATTTGGTTGAAGATCTAAAAAATCTAAGGGCTAATATTTCTGTTTATGAATTATTAAAATTCCCTTTTCTTCTACAAAAAATGCTACAGAATATTGCAGAGAACAACAAAAAATGGCAATCCAAGCAGTAACAAAGGTTTTCAGAACAACCCCAAAGTTCCTCAGAAGGCCTCCACCAAGACTACTTCTGATTCTCACGAGAAAAAAGACCTTCTTGTAAATAATGTAACAAATGTAGATAAATTAGTTTTAGAGGCCGCGAGTAAAAAACAACAAGCTTCGATCATTAGTACTCGCATAAAATGTCCCTCTATTTTTGTTAACTTTTGAAATCTTCAATAGGAACGTGCACAACTGTATGGTAGTTTCAGGAGTGTCATGTAACGTAATCCCATTGTCTGTGTGTCAAAAGATTAATGCTGAAGTTCAACCATCCACCTTGAAGATCATCAAGCTTGATCAAACTAGTGTTAAAGTTATAGGAAAATTGAGAAATGTGCTTATAAGATTGTTGTCTAACCCTAAAGTTCATCAAGTGATTGATATTATTGTTGTAGATATCCCAGAAGTTTATGGTTTGTTTTTAATCAGAGACTGGTCAGAACAACTACATGGCTATTTTGTGACGGATTGGTCTCACTTGTGGTTGCCCGAGAATGGAAAGCCCAACATAATCAAGGTAAATTGTGAACGTTACATAAAGTTCACAGTGACAGATTTAAATGATCCCAATGAGCCATTTACACCTTTTGCCGATTCACCCGAAATACAAGGGATGGATACCTTTTTCGGCAATTTCATGGCCGAAACTTCCACTATCACTAACCCGGAACAACAGTATGAAATTTTGACATATATGCAGCCAACAACTTCTACCCAATGGTCACATGCACCCGACAAAAATCAAATATGGTCTCTTTACTTTGATGGGTCAAAATCCAAGGAAGGAGCTGGTGCAAGCTGCGTGATTATTGATCCAGCAGGTAACAAAACCATGATTGCGTGCAGGTTAGAGTTTGAATGTACAAACAAAACAACAGAATATGAGGCTTTATTGCAAGGCCTCAGGAAAGCATTAGATATGAACCTTCAAAATTTGACTCTTTGGTGATTCGAAAATTGTGGTTAGACAGGTAAAAAATTCTATCCACTGTTTATCTCTGCACCTTAAAAGCTACCAATCTGAGGTATGGAATTTGATCAATAAGTTTTCTGCATTTAACATAAATTCTATTCCTAGATTGAATAATTCGAAAGATGACTTGTTAGCTAATGTAGCTTCGAAACTTTTTCCTGTAGAAGGCTTATCTCCGAATGCATTCTCTGTCGAACTGTTGTTCAGACCATCCGTCCTCGACAACATCACGAATTGGAGAGTCTTCGATGATGATCAACAGATTATAAGTTTCCTTCATATGGAAGAAACTTTCCAGGGCGCAGTAATCAATGAAGGTACTGATGATGAAAATCTTCGTGACTTTATGGTAATACCAGATCCAAGATCTCCTAAATCTTCATCAAACATGGTAAATTCTATCCTGAAATCTGTAGTTAGATTAGAAAATTTTTATGATTTTCACGACAAGTTCAAAAAATCAGTGAACTGTAAAACGAATAGTTCCTCTTTAACACATGAAAAAGTAAACTTGGGAACTAAAGACAACCCACAGTGCATTAATTTAGGGGTGGGATGTTCTGAACAAGAAAAAACAATGTTTATTAAATTGTTTAAGAAATTCAAAGATGTTTTTTCTTGGATGTATGACGACGTAAAAACCTTTGATCCTAACATCATACAACACGTTATTCCTATGAAACCCCAAACCCAACCTTTTCAACAAAATTTAAGGAAAATGCATCCAAAACTCGAACCAACTGTCAAGAAGGAATTAAATAAACTCCTAAATGCAAAGATAATCTTCCCAGTTAGGCACATGCAATGGGTCTCTAATCTTGTCCCTGTCCGGAAGAAGAGTGGCGAAATCCGACTATGTGTCGATTTCCGAAATCTTAATCAAGCGTCTGATAAAGACAACTACCCTATCCCACCTATGGAACAGATCCTTCAACATGTATCTTGTTCTGAAAGATTATCCTTATTGGATGGTTTTTTAGGGTATAACCAGGTCCTGATGTCCCCTCCAGACCAACTTAAAACCACCTTACGCACTCCATGGGGCACATACGCTTATAGGAAGATGCCCTTTGGACTCATAAATGATGGTGCCACTTTCCAGAGAGCGATGGACATCGCTTTCCGAGGCTTAATCAATCAATCCATTGTAGTTTACCTGGATGCCGTTACTGTCTTCTTGAAAAAAAAAAAAGATCATCTAGCTCATTTAAGATCTATTCTACAACGATGTCGTAAGTACGACATTTCTTTGAATCCTAAAAAATCTATCTTTTCAGTAGAACAAGGTAAACTCTTAGGATTTATTGTATCAAGTGAAGGGATGATTATCGACCCTGAAAGAACTCAAGTCATTTCGAAACTCCCCCCGCCCTTGTAAAAAAATTCCATGCAATATTTCTTAGGTCAGATAAAATTTGTCAGGAGATTCGTCCCCAGCTTTTCAGAAATGGTGAGACCATTACAAAACCTAATAAAAAAGAACATACAATACCATTGGGGACCTTTAGAAAACTAGGCTTTTAATTCAATAAAAAAGGCCATAATAGACGCTCCTTCTCTAATGATCCCCGACTTCTCGCAAGACTTCACTCTCTGCACATTCACTTTTGACCGCTCTTACGCTGCTGTCCTAAATCAAAAGAACACTGAAAACAATGAAGTCCCAATTGTCTTTATGAGCTCAGCCTTCAAAGGGGCAGAACTTAATTACCCAGCAGTAGATCAACAAGCCTATACTATTTTTAAAGTAGTAAAGAACTTCCAATCTTATCTTTTGAAATCTAGGACGAAAATCATTGTCCCTTACCCGACTGTCAGAAATATGTTAGTACAGAAAGAACTAGGCGAAAAAAGGGAAAACTGGGTCACATCCTTGCAAGAGTATGACATAGAAATCACCCCAACACAAATAGTGAGAGGTCAAGGGTTATGCAAGTTAGTCACTGACTCAGCTGCAGGACTGTAAGAGGAAAATGATATGTCAAATCTTGGACAACACTACCAAAATCTAATCTGCTGTGCACAAAACCTTGTTAGTCCCTAGTATGATGATATAAAATTTTGTCTTGAACATGGGTCATCTCCCCGTCACCTAGATCCCACAAAAAGAAGAGCGCTAATATTAAAATTTGCTTATTTTCAGCTGATTAATGGTATTCTGTTTCATCAAAATTTTGATGGAGTACTAATGCGCTGTCTTGATAAAGATGAAGCAGAAAAGGTCTTATTGGAATTGCATGTAGGAGAAGCTAGTGGGCATTTTGGTCGAGATAACACTACCCATAAACTATTAAGAGCAGGTTACTACTGGCCCACACTTTTTAAAGATGCTCATGCTTTGTGTCGCAAGTGTGTATTTTGTCAGAAAGCATTCAGACGGATACAGAAACCAACCTTCCCTCTGCAACCTGTTTCAGTAGACTCCCCTTTTCAACAGTGGGGTCTAGATATTATAGGTCCAATTAATCCGCCATTATCACAGCAACATAATTTTATCATAATAGCCACGGATTACTTCACCAGGTGGTTCGAAGCTACCCCATTAAAAGCTATAAACACCAGTCAAGTAATAAATTTTTTGAATTCAAATATTATTACTCGCTTTGGTATCCCTGACTGCCTGGTATTTGATAATGATTCCTATTTTTCGTCTCTTGAGATGAGTGATTTCTCTCTAGAAAAAGGAATTAAACTAAAATATTCTACCAGCTATTACCCTCAAGGCAATGGATTGGCAGAATCAACTAATAAAAATCTGATCAAAATTATCAAGAGAACGGTCTCTGAAAACCATAAAAATTGGCATAATGCACTGTTAAACACAATCTGGGCTGATAGAGTGACTCCAAAAACTGTTGTGGGTAACTCACCTTTCTTTCTCATTTACAGCAGAGAGGCAATTCTTCCACCACATATCCTCCTTCCCTCTCTACATCTATCGCATAAAATACAAGAAGAGGACTGCCCCCCTTTGGAGAATTGAATTAACGAATTGTTAAAATTAGAATAAGTGAGGTGTCAAGTGAAACGGAAATTGGATCAATATCGACTCATTTCTAAAAGCTGGTTTGACTCCAATTCCGCCTCTGACAGAAATTTTGAGGTAGGTGACCTTGTCCTAAAATGGGACAAACCGCATGAGGGAAAAGGAGAGCATACAAATTTTCAGAACTTGTGGCTAGGACCATTCTTGATTGCTGAGAAATTGGGTCCCAGCTTCTTCTGATTACAGAATTTAGAGGGACAACCAAACACCTATCTGGTGAATGGCCAAGCTCTAAAAAGGTATTTCACCTGATGACACTCCCATGTACACTGTGTAAATATTTTTGTTTTCTTTTTGTTTTTGTTTGCTGTTTTTCTTTGATTATTTTAAGACACACATACCTGCACCATGAACTGTTTTAGACAAAGAGAACAGAAAAATTTCCCCTCTGAAATAACTACTGAAGATTTTTAAAACATCAGTTATGATATTTTTATGAAGTTCGCAGCGATGTTAAAGAAAACTTGTTGTTTGAAAAGCGTTTCTTGATTTCAATCTATAATTGAAGCTATTCACGATCATCCATAAAAAATCTTTTTACGCTGCCCTTGTTCCTTAAGAGAACAACTCAGAGATGTCTCCCCACCATCTAAAGTTGGTTTATTAACAAACTATCTCTAGATCTTAATGAAGGACAGTTAAGAAAATTTCTTCAAGGTCTGTAATTTATTAAAATATGTCAAAAAATCAGGATTTTCAGCATCACCCCGCTCTATTAAATATCTTTAAAACTAAATAATTCTTTAGAGAGCTATGGGAGGTGCTTGTAAACCAACTGGGATACTGAACAGGTCTGCTGGCAGCGGGTAAATGCATGCATGATGCCAAGATAACTTCACCCGAGTACTGAACAGGCCCGCTGGCAGCGAAGCAATGTCAGGTATATGAAAATTCTTAGATATGGAATCTTTTGACCTTAAATGTCCTTCGTTCTGATCTAGAACTTCTTGGCAGGATATAGATATCAGAGTGGGTTAAATGGCATCCCTGTCGAGGCTATGGACGCTTGCTGGATACAACAACTCTGTCAACAGTATTGAATATTTTACCTTTAACATCGTGACTCTCTTTTGTCGAGATTGTCATCAGTTTTTGTCTTTTAAAATAACAAGCAATCTGAAACTGGAATGTTTTATGATTGACAATTATGTTCAAACAGTTTCTTAGTTGTTTTCGATTTGAATTTTTTTCTGATTATCCTAATCTGGACTTGTTCGTTTGACAGAGATAACTGCTTCTACCAATGTGTTGCCATTGTTGGCAGCCATATTAATCTCTATTTTTACAAGCTTCCTACACAGGGTTTTTAAATTCTCGTCACTTGTCACAACCTTTTTCATTAAACAACGCTTGTTACTCGTCACTTTCTACGTGCCTACTTTTCGATTTTGTTTTCATGACTAAAAGCATGAAAACTCATAGATGAAATTCATGTTTGATTTCATCAAAGGGTTGATGTTCATATGGTTTATTGTCGATTTGTCGTATTTTGTTATGAACATGGTTGTTTTCATGGTTATAATCCCTTGGTCTCGAACACACCTTGGTTACATGTGTATTAAACCACCATCCATTTAGCATTCGACTAATGTTAATGGGGTTTTGATTTATAAAATCTTTGATTCAATTGTTTATTTGACATATTGATTTTGTGATCAAATCATGGATATGCATACGATTGTTTTCAACTGTTATGATATTTGTGTATACCATTATGCCGAGGTGTCATTCCAAGTACAGTGTGGTATTATGTTTTTGCATGGCCTCGATCTACACGATTTTTCTCACACGCATAGCAATTAACACTCCCACCTACCATTTCGAGTTGTCTTTGCATTACGTTGGGGAAGCTCGGGGCAATGGCTTTGTGCTTATTCTGTCAAACCCTACCTCTGAATCCCATGTCGGTTCCTTGCTGTTAGCCATGGATCCTATGGTTAGGATTGAGCCCAACGATGTCTAGACATTGTTATCGTTTGATAATGCACGAGAAGACTTAGAAAGGAATGGCTGGCGTGTCTTTGTTGAAAAGTTCGAGGGTTTTAATTTAACAGTTGCTCAAGAATTTGCGTTAATGTTCGATGGTTGCAGAGATAAAATAGGAGATGTCTAGCTTGAGTTAAAAAAATATTTTATTATCCAAGCCATTGGTCTACCAACTGTGGGACAAAAGTGGTTTAAAAACTCAAAGGTTGAAGAGGTTCCCTGGTCATTATTATTCACCTCAAGGAGGATTATGAGCTGCGACCGAGGTATGCCTGTTTCGGCTCTAAAACCTAGATGGCATGATCTGTTAGCTATCCTGAAATAGTTCGTTACCTATGAGGGGAGATTTAGTTTGGTTTTCTTATATCACTTGCGGTTGCTCATGAGTTTTATCGATTTTCCCCTAAACATGCCCTATTTTCTCCTTTGAAGTCTATACAAAATGGCAAAGCATTTTAAAAGGAAGAAATATGATTCTAGTTTGTTCCACCATTGTTTGATCAAGATTGTTATTATCCATCAATTGAAATTAAATGATGATTGTTGGGATGCCTTCCTGTTAAGGAATGGTTTTGTTAGCAGTGATATAGGATAGGTTGACAAGTCTGTTGTCACAGAAACCCTCGTCGAGCCTACCATCTCTCCTCCTTCGCTCTTTCCTTGTGATCCTATTTCTAATGTGGAACCCTCGACCTATCCTGACACTACCCAACCGACACTCTACCAGATTCGTATCCCAAAGGCAGTGTTAAGTCTGTTAAAAAATCCGCAAAGAAAAAGTGTAAAGGTAATGTTGATATCAATTATAAGAGTAAAAGAGCCGCTCATTGGGTTTCACAATGTGCCCAAAATAAACCTAAGCCCTGTGCAGAACAAAACGCAATTGTGTTAAGAAAGGATTCCGATTAAGAAATTAAAATATTCTTGACTGAAGAATATCCATATTCGTATGGACTTTGCTCTGGTAAACCCTATGATTATGTTACAAACCTTCCACCGTGTCTTAAAGACAATCCCGATTTCCCTGGAATCAAACTCAGTAGTGAAACTACAGGTCAAATGGAAAATTCCCCACCTGTTAATACCATCAGTGCTAATACATAGTCTATTCAGCTGCAATGTAATGAATGTTAGTCATGGATCGATAGGTATTACAAAGACGTGCCTTTACTTCAGTCTCAGCTAAAATCCTTGGAAGACCAGGTGAATTTGCTAACGAAAGAGAATGGAAGACTTCAATCCGTAGCTCAAACCAAAGATAAACGATAAAAAACCACAGGGTCTGTTGTTTTTAAGAATGTGGAAGCAACAAATTCCATTGTAAATTCAAAGATTGCTTGATTAAGTCGAATCCCTTAATCTGAGGTATGATGTTTAAAAATAAGTTTAGGATGATTTTTATTTATTTTTAATTACAATAAATGATTTGTTTGCATAGATTACCTCTAGTCTGTTTTGATTGATTCAATAAAATATGATTCTAGTTATAATTATAACAAGCTACAGAATCATGAGATTCTGTAGCTAGTTACTAAAATTTGAATTACTTGTTTTAATAACTGCAAATGCATCTGAAATCTTTTATTCTTATGTGTTTTTAGGAATTTACAATTTCTAAAGGAGATTTGAACTACTGATGGCATCTCTCAACATGCTATTTTTTTTATGTTGTTTTAGAATAGGCTGCTAGTTTTGATATCAAGCAGAATCTGGGAGGTTGCATCCCCCACAATTTTTGGAACAAATTAGATGATATCCACAGGAAACGTTTTGATCCTGTAACCTATATAAATGTGTTGTTTTGTAAACTAAAGACCATCGCTTCCTGGGAGCATAAAACTATGGATTTATGATTGACAGACTTGAATGGAAATTGATATTTGCACAGCTTTATCTTCGATATATCGTATTTTTATTCAAGTTATGGTCGTTTTGATTTGTAATTAAATTGTGACTACTTTAGATATCATGGTTTATTACAGATTGATGTGATGAAATTTATATGATATCTATGTTTTATGTCCCTTATGTTACATACAATAATTACTCTGTTCAGATTTGAGATTAGAAGATTAATCTTCGTTATTCATTGAACATTTATATACAAATTTTCATAGTCGGATTTATCTCAATGTGACCATTTGTGAAATTATAAAATTGTTGTTACTACTTCTCTTATATATTCTATCATTAGCATTCAATCACTGCTGCTTCGCATTTACGAGAAGCGTTTGTAAGATCTGTTGCGGTTTACCTCATCAAACAGCAAAATTGGATACTGTATGCAGGACAAATGGGAGATGTGATTACAGGTTAGTTCCCTCGTTTTATTTCATTAGTTCAATTAATATAGGAATTCCCTGTAGTCTAAATACATTGTATTGTTTGTTATCTTTGTTTTTCAATTAGACAGTTGTTATTTCATTTCTTGTTTATAAAAGTTATAAAAAATCAAAAAGACTGAATGATAGTTTTGCTGTCATAAATCAATCCATATTTGATTTTCGCAGGTTTAGATTAAAATTTTCATTCTGTAAATATTATACATATATTAGAGATATAATCATATGGATATATTGTACATATAATAAGTAGAGATATTTTATGAATATTAGTTAGTAAACTGTAAGTATATTTTAGATTTGTATATAGTTTTCAATGAGTGTTTTTCATTATGTTATCTTCTTTAGTTTTGTTTTTCACTTTCTTAGGACTTAGATCGGCTAACGGAGCCGCTAAACCCGTCGGAGTGGATTAATCCAAACATCTTGGGTTAAGTAGACAACCCTGGACTGGATCCACTCCTCTAGTTGACGAGCGGTCAATTTCGCCCATCAACACTACCTCTAGTCTGTAGATTTTGATTCATCATCTTTGCTCAACTTGCAACTGGTTTTCATAGGAGTGTTAACTGGTTCATAATCTTCCATTTTGAACCTCTTTAAAATTTCTCTGATATACTTAGTTTGAGAAATAAAAATGCCTTGGTTGCTTTGACATATATGAAGACCCATAAAGAAGGATAGTTCTTCAAGTAATGACATTTCAAATTCATTCTACATATCATTTGCAAATTCTTGGCTTAACCTGTCATCATCACTTCAAAAAATAATATCATCAACATAAACTTCAATTAATAAATTACTATCTTGAGTTATCTTGATGTAGAGGTTGTTGTCTACACTTCCTTTTTTGAACCCTACCTGCTATAGATATTTATCTAGTCTAGTGTACCATGCTCTGGGAGCCTGTTTTAGACCATACACAACCTTCTTCAACTTGCACACATAATATCTGTTCTCTGATAGCTGAAATCCTTCTGGTTGTTCAGTGTACACGTCTTCTTCAAGTTGCCCATTCAGAAAGGATGATTTCACATCCATATGATACACTTTAATATTCTTAGAGCATGCATAATCTAAGACCAATCAAATTTCTTCCATTATGGAAACTAGGGAAAACATCTCTTCAAAGTCGATCCCTTCAACCTATGTGTATCCTTTACATACCAATCTAGCTTTGTTCCTTGTAAGATGTCCATCTTCATTCAATTTATTTATGAAAACACACTTTGTGCCAATCACATTCTTGTACCTTGGTCTTGGAACCAATTCCCAAGTGTCATTCTTCTCTATTTCATCCAATTATTCATTCATGGCCTTTTTCTAGAATTCATCCTTGCTGGCCTCTTCAAAACTGTTTGGTTCAATTGTAGATAAGAGTGCTAGGTGCAGTTGTTCTGGTGAACGAATTCTTCTTCTAGTCTCAACTCCTGCATTCTTTTTTTCGATAATATGATCTGAAGGATGATTCTTCTGTACTTGTTTTCTAGGTGTCTTTTGAGGAACTTGCTGAATTTTCTTTTCTACATCTTTTTTATCTTCTTCATCTTCCCCTTATACTTCTTGTTCATCATTTTCTTCTTCTTCATAAACCTATTCCATTGATTCCTTTTCTTCTTCCTTTAATTTTTGTCCACCTGTTTCATCAACTGTCACATTGATGCTTTCCACTACTTTGTTGAGCCTTAGGTTGTAACACTTGTATGCTTTCCTTGTACTTGAGTAACCGACAAGTATGCCTTTCTCCACATGAGAGTAAAACTTTCCCATTCTATCATCTTCTCTTTTAATGTAGCAATTGCTTCTGAACACTCTGAAGTGCTTCACATTTCCTGGCCTTCCTTTCCATAGCTCATAGGGAGTTTTGTCACTGTTGTTTCTTAGAATTACTCTATTATGAATGTGAATTGTTGTATGCACTGCATGTGTCTATAAAATATCTGTCAATTTAGAATCCATAAACATTGTTTGATCCATTTCCTGTATTATCACGTTCTTTCTTTCAACAATTCCATTTTGTTGAGGTGTCCTAACAACAATGAATTTCCTTTTTATTCCATGTTTGTTGCAGAAATCCATAAATTCCTTTGAAGTAAACTCTTATCCATTATTAGATCTCAAAAATTTGATTTTTGAATCCATTTCATTTTCAACTATTTCCTTGTAAACCTTGAAGTTTTCAAATACTTCTGACTTATTCCCGAGAAAGAAAACTGCATTCATTCTTGTATGATCATCAACTAATAAAATAAAGTATTTCTCATATTTTAAACCCCTTTTTCTAGTTGGTCCAACTACATGGATATGCACAATTACCAGTGGTCTTGTCATTGAGTATTCCTTTGATTTGAACCTGGTCTTTGTTTGCTTTCCTCATTGACAATGCTTGCATAATGTGTTGGTTGGTTTCGTGATCTGGGACATTTCTATGAATGCTTCCTTTTTGCTGACTTTGACAAGGTTATCGAATTTTATGTGACCCATTCTTCTACGCCATAACTAGCCTTCATCTTCCTTTCCTAGACAACACTTTTCATTTCCAATTTCACTTACTACATATAAGTTTCTTGAAGTTCTTACAGATGTTGTAATGAATTTTTCTGGACCTTCATTTCTTATCTCACACTTATGTTAATCGAATGTAAGTTTATGACCTTGGTCACACATTTGACTTACACTTAGAAGATTCTGTTTCATATCTTCCACTAGTAGGACATTTTCTACCTTGGTATTCTTATTTCCAATTCTATCTATGCCTTTTCTAATGATTCTAGCTGAGTCATCATTTCCAAAAGAGATTGATCCATCACTTTTCTTTCGTAATGTAAGAAACCCATCTTCATCACCTGTGATGTGTTTTGAGCAAACACTCTCAACATACCAACCATGTTTCTTGTGTTTATCTTGTAGAGCAAGTTTTCATTCTTCATTGTTAAACTGATCCTTCTTTCTTATCCATATTCTATGCTGGGGTTCCTGTCTGTGACTATTGTTATTCTGTTGTGATTCTCTCAGAGGGACTGTCATTCTACAATCCTTGGCCATGTGTCCAAAGTTGTTGCATTTGTAGCATTCCACTTCAGTTCTCAATGATTCAAACCTGTTGTATCTTCTTCTCTATGTTTAATTAGGCCTTATTGGATAACCATTTTGTGCATGACTTTCAAAGTTGTTTCTATTCCCTCTATTAGCTCTGAAATTTACAACTTTATGTCAAAAATTATTACATGCATAACATAAACCAAAATATATAGTTTGGTACCTGGGAGTTGAAGACCTTTTGAATCCTTCTTCATCCTAAGTCTTGCTTGTTTCCGACTATCGCTGATTTTAAAAATTGACTGTTCTAGGTGGAGGAGTGTCCCTGCGATCTTCCCTATAAAACTTCTTGTCTCCTCTAATTGCTTCTGCATAGCTTTTTGGTTGTGTTTCTTTATCTATGGTTTTGGATATTGAGCCTTTTTTTATGATTGTATCCTAGCCCAAACTTGTCATGATGTGTCCTTTGAATGTTGATAACATTATCCAAAACCTTTGAATTGCTATGCATATTCTTCTGTTGAAGGTCTTTTCTTAATGTAACAACCTTTGCTTCCAAATTTCAAATGATCCTTTCTTTTTCTTCCAGCTGTTATTTGAGTGCTTCTTCGATTATTTTGTATTATGATATTTGAACGTTTGATATAGTGATCAATTTTTCTATTTATTCAGAGTCTGAATTTTGAATGTCTTTTTTATTGTCTAGTTCTGCCTGGAGTTTCTTGATTTTCTTCTTTTCTCTTTTTATAACTTATATAACATTCAACAATTCTCCTTTGTAGTCAACTTATGCTTATTCGTACTCCTCTTCGGTGTATTCTTTATTAGAGTCTTCTATTTACATGAACATAACTATTTTCGTCTCACTTTCACTGACTTCATTTTCTTCTTATGATGAGCAGTCTTCTTTGGTGCAAACACATTTCTTGAAGAATTTCTTTTTGGTTATTTTTCCTTTATATGTTTGTTTGTTGTTTGAATCATCCTCTTCATGTATTTTATTTTTCTTGTGAGGACATCTATTAGCAAAATGAACAATACCATCATAGTGAAAACAAATCAATGGAAGCTTACCTTTATATCTGTCGTCGGTTCCATTTTTCAATCTTCTAACAAAGTTGGCCACTTCTTCCTCATCTTCCGAGATGTCACTATTCTTTTTCCTTTTGCTTTCCCTTTTTCTTTGACCTTTTGGATGCTTTGAATGTCGCTTCTTTTATAACTAGATTTTCCTATTCAATTCTCATTTCATAGATTGCAAAGATTCCATGTAGTTCATCCATGCTTATTGAGTCTAGATCTGCTCTTTCTTCTAGTGCTGAGATCTTAGGATCAAATCTCATTGGAAGAGATCTTAGTAGCTTTTGAACAATTATAGATTCATCAAATTATTCTCCCAATCATATGATTGCATTCATTGTATCATCAAATCGTAAGAGGTAAGTTGCAATATTCTCATCTTCCGTCATCTTTAGTTGTTCGAATTGACCTTTGTAAGTTTGAAGCTTTATTGCTTTGACTTTTGAATCTCCTTCATAAATATTTTTTAGTTTGTGCCAAATCTCTTTAGCAGAGCTACAATGTATAACTTTGTTATATACTGAATCACAAAGACCATTCAAAAGTGCTTTTGTGGATTTTGAATTATTTAGACTGAGTTTCTTTCCATTGTCATTTATTGATGGAACTATTGGTTCTTTGTATCCATTTGCAACTGATTTACAAACCTCAAATCCATGTGCCTGTACATATGTTTTCATCCTTCTACTCCAGAATGCATAGTTCTGTCCATCAAACTGTGGTACTCCATTTTTATACATACTTTTTCTCTCCACGATCTACCTTTCAGTGGTTAAACTAATTTCTGAAGGAACTCGCTCTGATACCAATTGTTGGATTACCGAGAGGGGGGGTGAATAAATAATAGATATTTTTAATCCTTTTAACCACAATATGAAAGTGTTATTTATCTTTATGATCAATATAACATTATCATCCAATAAGTGCAAAGTAAATAAACCATGAACAAATGAACAATCATACACATACACAATACACCAATATTTTTTATGTGGAAACCCAATGTGGAAGAAAACCACATAATGATTTTTATTATTTGTCTTTAAGAATTACATTCATTGGAAGCACCAACTTCCTTTGTTTTCCAGTTATAACTAGAAGGAGGCTCCGACCCCCTATTTTCAGGTTACAACCCCCTATGTTCTCTGGCTACACCGGAAGGTGGCTATAACCACCTATTCTTGCCCCATACAACTGCCCTTTTTCTTCTTGTAGCGTTCTGCTGTCGCGGTTATGCTTTCGCGAATCTGCTGCCACGATTTTTCTACCACACGTTTTATTCCACGGTTTTTCTGTCGTGATTTTTTTGTTGCACTTTTTCTGTTGTGATTTTTCTTCCACAATATTTCTAATGCACTTTTCCTGCTGCAATTTTTCTGCCGCGATTTTTTGTCGCACTTTTTCTGCCATTCTTTTCTTGCCACACTTTTTCTTATGCACTTTTCTCTATGAATAATACCTACCCAAATAACCTTTCACAAAATAGATATTCAATGATATTCAATAGGTGTTAATGGGAGAGCCTTTCTCTCTTATTTATACTTCCATGTAGTTTCCTCAAGGGGTTACCTTCTAACCAACTTAACCCACTTTCCTTCTTTTAGGGATAACCCACTTCTAACCACTTGTCCACTTAACTTAACCACTTTTCCCACTAACTTAACTACTTTCCACAAATAGTAAGTTCTCCAATCCTAGTTGCAACTAACTTTATTATTCAATTAATTTCTTTTGCAACCACTTTGACTTATCCATAAATAGTAAATTCACCACTTCTTGTTGCAACCACTTTGTTATTTAAATAATTTATCTTTGCAACCACTTGATTAATTTATTATTTAAATAATTTATCTTTACTCACAAATTCTTGTTGCAACCACTTTATTAGTCAACTTCTTCTAGGAGATTCTAGAATTAATTTGACTTCTTTGACCTTCTAGATAACTCATGAGGGTTCTCCAACTTCATTAGGCCATAAATCTCTAACCGTGAGGAGTTATGTGACATTCTGCATATCACCAGAAATGGAATGACATGTACTATCCATATAGAGTAGTCTTACCTACAAATATATTAAAATTCATACCATTATACATCAATCAAACTGAAGTCCCTTAATCATATTGTTGGGGATACCAGAATTGCTTCAAGGGTTGACATCAATGACAACCAACCCAATTAATCAACAAGAAATGTCAGTCAATTGGTAAGATTATTATATTTGAGTAACTTCTCCAGTATGCATATGTGAGGACAGTGTCAAATGCATGAAATAATGGTCCTAAGGAATGGTGGAGGAGGTTCATACTTCCCATTTTGTAGAAACTGCTAAACAAGTTGAGGGTGGAGAAAGGAAAATCATGGCATGATGCGCAAAGGCTTGTCGACAGTGATATCGACTAGTTGGAAAGATTTTTGTCCCTGTATATCAAGGATAGATTCGTGAGATATGGAAGAGTAGGCCATAATTTCACTATATTGGCCTATGTCAGATGTGTATTTCCATCAATTGGAAATTGACTATCATATGTTCAAATTTGTATAAGTTGACTGGTGGTAAAATAAAATTTTTCCCATTAATTGATATTCACCTAATAACTAGCGATTGGTTTGACTTCCTGTATCATATTTGTTGGTGTTTTGTCTGGAAGCTACATTTCTAATTGGAGCTAAAACAAGACAAAGGACCTATATCTTTTATATTTATTGTTTTCTAGTGTATTAAAGATTTGACTATGTATCGTTTGACCTAGTTAGATATCAACTATTTATTCTCTGAAAATTGAAAGAAATTTGTGAGAAGAAGTTTCATGGAAAGAGGGTTCTCCCAGAAAGAGAGAGTATCCAGTGAGGAAAATTGGAAAAGCAAGGTTTTCTACAGTGATAGAGGGAGTTGGCCTCAAAGTTCAAGATAAAGGATCTTGGCTTAATTCATTACTATTTGGGATTAGAAGTATGGCAGAAGCCAGGAAAGACATATTTTTTGTTGTAAACATAATGAGCCAGTTCCAGGTGGATCCTAGACATGAGCATTGGATAGCTGCAAAACATATCTTGAGATACTTACGTGGGAAATTGAATTATGGTTTGAGATATGTCTCAAACATTGATGTACAACTACAGGGGTATAGAGACTCTGATTGGGAAGGGAGTGTGGATGACAGAAAGAGTACCTCATGTACCTACTTCAGTTTGGGCTCAACTATGATATCTTGGATTAGCAGGAAACACAAGTCTATCACACTCATCACTGTAGAGGCAGAGTACATTGCATCATGTGATGCTTGTACATAAGAAGTATGGCTCTGTAAGTTGATTTCTAGACTATTTGACCAGGTGTCGTATTCGACAATGATAATTTGTGACAATCAAAGCTGTGCGAAGCTTTCAGAGAACTTGATGTTCCATGACAGGTCAAAGATATTAAGATAAAGTATTATTACATTTGTATTCAATTCCATATTAAGGGAGAAGTAAAACTCCAATATATCTCCATCGATGAGTAGATAACGTATATTTTGATGAATCCCTTGTCCAAGGGGAAGTTTGTATACTTCAAGGACATGTTGGGACTTGTGGAGATTGCTCCCTTGGTTGAGAGGGAGTGTTGTATTATGCTAATACAACTTAGATATGATGTAGTAACATCATGCTAGCATAACTTAGAGATGATGCAGAGGCACTAATATACATCATGCTAGTAAAAATTAGGTATGATGCATAAGCATCATTCTAGTACAACTTAGAGATGATGTAGATGATACTCCACATCATGCTTGTACAACTTAGATATGATGCATTCACGTCATGCTAGTATGGCTTAGAGATAATACAATGGATGATATGACTTGATGTGCACCATGCCAGATGAATTATGGCTCAGATATGATGTAGTTGATGATATGCCATGATATATTTGATGTAACTTTTCACTAGATAAAATTGGTCAAATTGAATACATTTAGTTGGTTGTTATGAATACCTCCCTAGTTAAGAGGGAGTGTTGAATCTATGGTAGGTCTTAATAATGTATATATTCGAAAAATAATATTCTAGAAAATAATATGTGTACTTGTAAAAGTCATCCCTACTTGTGGCATATATGACGACTTGATCAGGAAGAATGTTACTTGTAGTCATGTGACACTCTGTTGAGTGCGTGACAACTACGGGGCACATGCGTAGTCATGAGACTATGGCAAAGACTGCGTGTCTATGGAGAATAGTTATGTGCTACTATGGTGGTTGTGTACCATTGGTGGAGACTTTGTGTCTTTGGACAATAGTTATGTGCTACTATAGTGGTTTTGTACTACTGTTAGTGACTGTGTGTCACTAGACAGTAACTATGTGCTACTAGCATTGGTTTTGTACCACTAGACAGTTGTTGTGTACTACTATGGATCAACACAGTCGTGTTCTATGTTCGACAACACATGTATTCCAACAAAGGACGAAGAACTTCAGTAACCACTCATAAAACCATATCAAAGATCAACACATCGATGTTTTGACATGGTAAAACACCTATGGGGAAACATCCACAACCCCAACCAACGCGTCCACTTGGAGCAGTTTATTAATGCAAAAGAAAAATATTACAGAGAGATTTTACAAGAGAGTTTCTCATAATCGATCATCAACAAATGACCCTCCATGCTCTTTAAATAGAGATCATGGACCAATTGGGTGTTGATCCACAGATCAATGGTTGTTAAGATCGAGGAGAATATGAACTGTCAAATCACTCTATGTCAGGAACATATCGTGACCATCAAAATTCCTAACTACAAATGCATACTAATGCATACTAAAGAAACATACTAAGAAACACACTTTTACCTAATGACACATTAGACCAATTAGATATTAACTAATCCCCAAGTGTCTAAATATCCTAACATCCCTCTTTAAAAACAACTTGGGATAGGATTGAAGGATTTAGAATAGTGACACAATAGGAGAAGAGAGGAGACATTAGAGCCTATCCCCCCTTAATGAGAACTACCTGAACTCCTAACATAGATTGAAATTTGGAAAAATTCGCTTCTGTAAGAGACTTTGTGAAAATGTTTACAACTTGATCTTTTGTAGGGAAAAAGAGCACTTCAATAACCTGATCATGAATGAGCTTTCTGATGAAGTGCATGTGTATCTCGATGTGTTTTCTGCGTTGATTTTGAAAGGGGTCTTTGGTGAGCTTGATGGAACTTTGATTGTCACACCAAAGGCTAGTCGAATTTTGTTGCTTGAATCCAAACTCTGAAAATAATTTGTCGAAGCCATAAGGCTTTCTGACATGCATTTACCATTGCTTGGCACTCTGCTTCTACTAAAGAAAGTGAAATAGTCTATTGTTTCTTACAGGCCCAAGTGACAGGTCCTAAACCAAGGCTGAAAACATAACCTGCAGTAGATTTCCGATCATCAGGGTTGCCAACTCAATATGAATCAGTAAAACCAACCAATAAAGGAGTCTCCCCCTCAACTGTAATGTATCATGAACTGAATTGTACCACGAACATAGCGAAGTATCCTTTTAGCTACTTTCCAATGGATTTCATGGGGTGTTTTCATATACCGGGAAACAAGACCAACAATAAAGGGAAGATCAATATGAGTATGAGTCAAGTATAAGAGAATACCAGCTAACTGACGCTACAAGGTGGCATCAACCTCGAGAGAAGTATAGGTGGAAACAAGCTTGACACCAGACTAGAAGGGAGAAGGGGATGGTTTACAATCGTCCATGTGAAACCGATGAATAAGGTCACAAGCATACTTAGATTGGGAAAGAAAAATCACTTCATTGGTTTGCAAAACTTGGAGTTCAAGAAAATAGTGCAAACTGCCTAAGTTTGTCATTTCAAATTTCTTCTTAAGGCTGGTTTTCACATGGCTTAAAAGTTTTGAGTCAATACTAGTAACGATAATGTCATCAACATAAAGGACAAGGATTATGAGATGGCTTCCTACTTTCTTGGTATAGACATTAGGATCATAATGTTATCTAGAGAATCCAGTGGAAATAAGAAAGTTGTCTATTTTGGCATACCTAGCTTAGGGATCTTACTTAAGACCATAAATATATTTCTTAAGGTGACAAACAAGGTTAGAGTCATTCTTGACATAGACAGGAGGTTGTTCCATGTAGATTTCTTCTTGCAAATATCCATGCAAGAAGGCCGATTTAACATCCATTTGATGGACCTCCCATTTATGTGAGGTAGCAAGAGAAAGAACAAGGCAGATGGAATTCATTTTGGCTACAGGGGAAAATGTTTCATTATAGTCAATTCGTTCAACTTGGGAAAATCCTCTGGCAACTAACTGAGCCTTGTGTCTTTCAACACTTCCATCTGATGCATACTTAGTTCTGTAGAACCATTTACATATAAAAAGTTTTCTTCCTTTTGGAAGAGGTACAAGATCCCAAGTATCGTTTGGAATTAAATAATGATACTCTTCATTCATTGTTGTATCCCAATTTGGATGACCTGAAGCTTCTGCAAATGTATCTAGATCTTGAGTCTCTGAAACTTGATCCAAAAGAGAAGACGCTTGCTAGAACTATGAACATGTATGACGTTGATTTGAAGGACCATCGACAAGATCACCAACTCCTTCTTGTGTTGAACAGACCCATATAGGAAGTAGTAGAGCTAGAGCTGGTGTTGATTCAAGTTCAAAGGACTCATCTAGAGGAAGGTGAGCAGGTAGAGGTGAATTAACATCCTCATTGTCATCATTTGAAGAAGAAAAAAAAAAGAATAAGGCACAAACGTCGAAGATGGCTCGCAGGCCAAAGAAGGCACAAATGCCGAATTAGGATCACAACCCAAAGAAGGAACAAACGCTAAATTAGGCTCATAGGCCAAGAGATTTTCATAAAATTTAACATCTCTTCTAATAATAATTTCATTACAATGTGATTGAAGAATTCTATAACCTTTGAAATTTTCAGAATAACCAACAAATATACACTTCTCACTTTTAGGCTGCAATGCTTTCCTTTTCTCATCAGGAATGTGAGCCCATGCTATACTGCCAAATACATGGAAGTGACTTGCATCTAGTTTAATTTTAGTCCAAGATTCTTCCAGTGTTATATTTTTAAGAGCCTTTGTTGGAGTGTGATTTACTATGTAATTTTCACAGTTGATGGCTTCCGCCAAATACTCTAGACTTAATCCTGTAGATTGGATCATACAATTAGCCATTTATTTTAATGTGTGGTTATTTATTTCAACAACACCATTTTGTTTTGGCATATATGGAACAATTTGTTTCATTTGGATTCCCTTTGTAGTGCAGTAACTTGTAAAATTATTGTTCACATATTCGTCTCCATTATCTGTTCTTAACTTTTGAATTTGATGTTGAGATTGCTTTTCGACAAGGGCCTTGTAGGCCAAAAAATTGTCAAAAAATTCTCTCTTAAGTTTTAAGAAGTAAAGCCAAGTACGTTTGGAAAAGTCATCAATGAAAGTTAAGAAATACTTGCAGCTAGAAAAAAAAGGAGAACAAAGTGGACCACACAAATCACTGTGAACAAGCTGCAAGGGGCCTGAGGCGTGCCAAGAGGCATGCTTGTCAAAATTGTCCTGATGATGTTTGTTGAGAACACAACCAACACAAACACCATCTCTGCATGAAACATGAGGATGAAAAATCACCATCTGTTGATTACATAGTTGATGCAATGAATGATAGTTTAGATGACCAAACCGCTCATGCCAAGGTTTGCTCAAGTCATCGCTATGAGAAACAAAATCTTATGAAAAAGATGATGAACCAAAGTTGTCAAACTTGTACAACCTGGTAATATCATCAACAATTCTAGTTGCAAGAACATGCTTAGGATCTTTTAGATCCTTGATTACAACTTGGTAAAGTGAAAACTCTATGGTTTTACCTTCACCTGAATGAGGGATTTGATATATTGCTAGAAGGTTACAAGAAATACTTGGACTACATAACACATCATTGAAATGACCATTTTCTACTTGAACTATTCCATATCCTTCAACACTAAGAGATCTATCATCACCAACAAATATTTTCTTGGTGTTACATTCATTTAGAGAAGAAAATATGTCTCTATCATTATCCATATGATAAGATGCTCCAGAATCAATAAGCCACTCATGATAAGAAGAAATAGAAGTTGTATTGAATGAGAAATTAGAAGCAAAAAGTGCATGTCCATGAGAGGAAGAAGAAGAAGTAGAACCAATATTGATGTTGTGCTTCTTCATCGCTGGTTCTAAAGTTTCCATCTTCTTGAAACATTTGGACCCATCATGACAATATTTATCAAAAAAATTGCAATGTCTGTCAGTCTTCTTATTATTATATTTTTGTCCTTTGTCACCATTAGGAGCGGAAGTTGTCTGACTGGGTTTGGGACCCTTATGTTGCTTTTTTTTTTATGGCGAGGATGTTGCTTCTTGGGATTCTTGGGTTTATCTTTTTGATGGATGACTAAATCTTTGTTGGAGGTACCTGCAGTGTTGATCACTCTAAGTTGTACAAGCTTATGTTCTCTAATCAAAGCATAAATATTTTTCTCAAGAGTGGGTTTTTGATAAGCTTCCCCTATAGCTTCTTGGATGGCATAAAAGGTAGATACAAATACAAAATATGCACTACGTAGCTTAGAAAGAACAAGATAGATGCAACGATATTCTTCTATCTTTATCTTACATTCTTCACATAAATTCGGAGTGTTTTAAACTTAGATAGATAGTCTTCAATGCAAGAAAAATCACTTGGACTTAAATTTAGTACTTGATTTTTCAACTGTTGTGCTCAAATAATATTGTGTTTACCAAACACAAATTCAATCTTTTCCCAAGCTTCTTTGCATTTATCAATTTGTTGAAGGTGGAACCTTAAATCAGGAGAGATGAAAATTCTGATTAGTCCACGTGCTTCAACATTCCTATTAGCCCATTTGACTTTCTTATCAACATAAATAGTTTTTGGTTCCTTTCCCAAGGTAATCCGGTACAAGACTTTACTTCTTAATAAATCCTCCATATGGGATTTCCATTGGAAGTAGTTGATGATAGTAAAAGAAATATTACTTGAAGAAGCCATATTAAATATGTAGATAATATGGATTTAAAAAGTGAAAATGATGATCTGGATGGAAAGATCTTGAAAAATTAGGCGGTTTAAAAGAAACGACACTGGAAAAAAACTTCATATGTGAAAGAATGCCCTTTTAAAAAAAGGCATAAGAGGTAACCAAAGGGCCACATGATGATGTAAGTTGCTTTATGAAGTGACCCACTTTTATAAAAATAAGTGGGGATCACTTTTACAATGAAGTTACTTTATAAAATAAAAGCTGCATGCAAAATAAATAACTCTAAAATATTAAAGCTACTTATAGTGATTCACTTTTATACTTGAAGTGAAATACACTTTACAATGGAGCATGAACTTTTTCAAAAAAAAGTAACAAAAAGAGAGACTTGAACTCAAGCCTCTTACTTAATAGGGAAATATTAACCAAATGGGTTAGAAAAACATATTGTATTGTTTAGCAGGAGGATTGGGGGTGTTGTTGTTGTTGAAGAGCGTGCTAAAAAAGAAATATTTTCACACAAGAAAACATTTTCGCTTCTCGATGACAATAAGGGTTAGATATCGGATAGCTTACCTGGAAAATGCACCTTTTCCTATATGTTTTTGATTTTCCTAGATTGCACAGGGTACGGGGAAAAGAGAATACGTAGATCTAAAAGAGTAGAAACCCATAAAAAAACAATATAAAACTGAAATAATACTTTGCAAATTTTTTAAAAAGGGCGTATTCAGGCTTTATACGTCCGGATCTAGCTGAAATGACCATATCTTGGGAAAACATAAACCTTTTCGAGTGAAATGAAAAGCGTTCCGAAATGAAACGAGTGCTCCATGCAATGGAACAATCCTCTTAGCCCATGAATGTACGAAAATAGAAGAAAATGGAGATGAGACAACTTGGCTTCACGATCTCGATCTACAATAGGAGCGAGTATTCAAACAGGATTTGATACCATGTTCAACAACACATGTATTCAAATAGAGGATTAATACCTTCAGTAACCACTCACACAACTAGATCAAAGATCAACAGATCGATGTTTTGACATGGTAAAACACCTATGGGGAAACATCCACAACTCCAACCAACACAACCACTTGGAGAAGTTTATTAATGCAAAAGAAAAAGATTACAGAGAGATTTTACAAGAGATTTTCTCATAGTCGAATATCGACAAATGACCCTACGTGCTCTTTAAATATAGATCATGGACCAATCGGGTGTTAATCCATGGATCAATGGTCGTTAAGATCGAGGAGAATATGAACTGTCGAATCACTCTATGTTGGGAACATATCGTGACCGTCGGATTTCCTAACTACAAATGCATACTAATTCATACTAAAGAAGCACACTTTTACCTAACGACACATTAGACCAATTATATCTTAACTAACCCCTAAGTGTCTAAATATCCTAACATTCTACTGGATTTCATTGTAGTAACTGTGTGCTACTAGCTAATTTCCATGGAGACTACCAGATCGCTTGGATGTAGTTGTGTTCTACTACTTGATCACAGAGTCTGTGACAGATGATTTGAGCTACTAATGGTATGGTCGTAGTTGTGTGATAATAGTTGATTGTAGAGTAGTCAATGGAATTCCATATGAAGACATCATGGAAATATACCTTCCTAGTTAAGAGGGAGTGTTGATGTTTGAGGCAAAAAATGAGAGATATTCTTCCTAGAGGATCTTGTGTGGACTAGTAGGGGGGAATGTGGACTTCAACCTGGCCTTCCTCAGATGGTCAGATAAGGAACCAATACATTGGTTTCATGAGGAAACCTCGATATGTCTTGGAGGAAATTGGTTCCATGAGGGAACCTCGATGTGTCGTAGAGAAGACATTGTTTCCATGAGGGAACCTTGATATGTCTTAGACATGTGTTCCACGAGGGAACCACGAGATGTCTAGTATGGATACAAATAATGAGTGAGTTGAGACATTGGTTTCATGAGGGAACCTCGATATGTCAAGTATGGTCCAATATGACTTAGTCATCCCCAAGGGACTGGGTTGTAGACCAATGGAGATAGGGTACATTTATCACAAGGTCATACTTGTGATAAATGGGACCAAGCGTAGTCTTTATTTTATTTTGAGAATTTGAATACAAATGAATTAAGATTTGATGTTGATATCTATATCTATATCTATATCTATATCTATATCTATATCTATATCTATATCTATATCTATATATCTATATCTATATCTATCTATCTATCTATCTATCTATCTATCTATCTATCTATCTATCTATCTATATATATATATATATATATATATATATATATATATACATATTAGCAAAAATGAATTGAAGTTTGATATCGATATTTTATTTTTTATTTTCTTTCTCTTTAAAAGTTTTGAGCTGAAAAGTAAAAATAAAGATGAATTCTATGTAAGAACATGGGCAAGATGATGGTTAGGCATGAACCATTTCCCTTGACTTTGAAGATTCTTATCATTTAGGTTACATAATTATGCGTTAGAGAGTATGTAAATGATTTATACCAAAATTGTGATGTTATTGTATTGAACCATTTAGGTTTGCAATATACATGAACATATGTGAAACCATATAGTCACACAATATTAAAACTTAGATGCTTATGCATTCAGATCTTGATGATCTCATTCACATGCAAATCATTTTCCAAAGAAATTATAACCATGAATTTCATTTAAATAGTGTTGTTTGAATCATGAGAAGCCATTATATACCCTTATAATATTGTCTTAAGACAAATAGTGTTAATTACAAGGTTATCATGAACCTCGAACCAAGAGGAACAATCAATGAAAGAAATGAGATTTGAAATGTTTGTAACTGGTTTTCAAGCACACGGTTCATTTCCTTGACTCTGTTTTAGAGAAATAATCTTCAACATTCTTAAATCCTTGGAATTATATTGCAGAAAATAGTGAATAATCAAGGACATAATTGAAAAATGAAAAATCATTCAATGGTTTGAGCATCGATCCACCACTTACCAACATTTAAATCAGATTTAGATGAGGTAAGGAGTGTCAAACCAAGCTATAAACCTTGAAATAATTTGTTTACAAGGAATTAGAATTATTTGCCAAAGAGTAGATTATCAATCTTTCAAGTACATTTAAAGTCCGAGAAACATTAATAAAATAACAACATGCTTGACACAAAATAACCTTCAACAAATTGTTCTAAGAATTATGTCATCAGTTTGATACTCAACAATATTTTAACTAGAAACGATGTCAAACATTGTGGAAAACTATACGTGTCCAAACCCTAGCACAAGTTTTAAATTGTGCATAACACCATTGTTGGGCTCAATTTTTGTCATATTTTCCGCCATACAAATGCATTCATCATAATACCTTTTTCCTGCATTTATTAATGATGGTTTATGAGCCTGCACAGTTATCCAGTACTCACAGTCCATGTCATCTGGTACTTGCAATTAATCTCATCCGGTACCAGAATGTTCTAGAAACCATTCGATACCAGAACATTCCAAGTCATCCAGTACTAGCATCAACAACCATCTGGTATTGGATTATAGTCGAAAATTTGGCATGCTTCTAGAGGAAAATTGGGGACATGGGTTTTGTTCAGAGCGATGTCGCCATGGGGACATCTGTCAAAATTCACCTAGCTCACATGTGTGGAACTCCAGCTCAGGGGGAACAATTATGCAAAAATTAGTAAAAATCTCAAACTGCCAACTTGTGCCTCGATTTACGTGCATATGAAGGAAGATATATAAATTCTAAGGTATGGGTTTTGTCTAAACTATGGAAAATTGAGTACAAGGGCAATTTTTCAAAATTCAAAATGGTTTAAGAAATAAGGAAGGATCTTTAACCCAGATTTGTCATATTTGGTGAAAAACCCAGGTTTGGGGATTTTATCTAAAATTTTAAATTTGAAATCAGAGCTTTGGGATTCGGTCCCATCCACTCTTCAATGGTTTCTTGTGTATACAAAAGGCTTCATAGGCTTGAAATATATTCATTCATTTGTAGTTAAGGTCAGAACGCTATTGTGAGAGTGATCTTCCTTTTTGTTATTTCTGAGTTTGATGGAATAAAGAATTGGTGTTTTGTTTATTCAAGGGGATTGACTTCTTTTTGGAAGCAAATTACATGTTGGGTAGGGCCCCTCAAATTGGTAAGAATGTTTCCCTTTGTATCTTAACTAGTTGACATTTTATTTATGTATTTTTTTTTTATTGTTCAATTTGTTTAAAGGTTAGAATTTCGTTAACAGTTTGGATTGTATGGTTTGAGTTCTAATTTTAGTTTTGTAGTCGTTATGTTAATTAGAACTCATATTGTAAACTTCCCAATTGAATACATTATCACATTGAGCTTTGAATTTATTTGGCATTCTCTCCTATCACATTTGTGTGCTTATATTTCTGTGTGTTCTTCCTATGCTCTATTTTTTTTATGCTAAATAGACTATGGACAATCCCCCATTGCATTTATCTCCTTCATCATTGATTTGCCATCGAATTTGCCCATCAAATCTACCATTCAAATCACCCATTAGTTTATTACTGTCCAAAACATAATAAAATAGAGTATTAGCTAACATATTATTGTTTGCATTCACTTATAAAAGAAAACACAAAAACATAGATGTCTTATTCGCTGCATATACTTAACTTTTCTCTTCCATATTTGCTCTTTTCCCTTCAACATAATTTTCCCATTGATTTCAGATTTAATCATATAATATAATTATCCATTGCAAGAGCAGATCGACCCCTCTCTTTTCATCATTCTCTACGCATTGAATCATTGCTCAGTCATGCTACAATTGCATTTCATGACAGAGAATTGTCCTCTCTTTTTACCTACTCATTCCTTGATTGATGAATGCACATTAAATTACACAACTTTATTGACTGATCACACAAGGAACTCTCCCTACTCTCAACTTATTCAACACATTAACTTTTGTTTAATTGACTATGATTTAAATATAGATCTTTCATCAATTGTAGAAGTCCATATTCTTCTCAATTACTCTTTGATTATTGTGCTTTACATTGAAGCTATCAGTCTGCAGAGAGTACCTATCCTTCTTTTCCTCTTTTTTTTTTATATATATGACTAAACATTTTTAATAAGCATTATGTTTTTAGCTTCTTTTACAGAGTTGATATTCCTTTCCATTGCATAAGCATTCCACTTCTTTCCACTTTGTATTTCTGCACTCCCATTCTTTCCCATTCCTTTTCATTGCTTTCCATGCTTTCTCATTGTGATTGATGCACTTGATTGTGGAAATATATTGATTTTAGATTGCATATACTGTTTGATTCCAGTTTGATTGATTTCTTTTCAATTCAACTTGCCTCTTCCTATAGTTTGAGTGGTTTGATTTGTGTGTTTTAGGTTTAGTTCTTGCATGCACATAGTTTGAAATAAGTTTTGTTTTCTATTTGTTTGATTTCCTTTCTCTAGTTTGCTTCAATTTGGATTTCCCATAGCTTTCCTTCACTTTACTTCATGTACTTAGATTTTATTTCCTGTACTTTGGATTCCTTCACTTTAATTTCTTGTAGTTTTAATCACCAAAGGGAAAGATTAAAGGTCTAACTCATGAGATATGGCCTCCCTGTGTTGGAATTGTACCTAAGGTGTTATTTTATTTCTTGTCAATTGAATTCATTGTTTGTTTCGTTTATTGCATTAAAGTGTGGTTTGTCGGAATTAGATATTAGACTGGGATAGGATCCAATCTTGCATTTCCTGTGCTTGCACCTCGAAGCTTACAGGCCCCGATTGATAATTTAATGTTGGGAGTTAATAGGGCATATATTTATCCCAACAACCACCACACTTTAAATAATTATTAATCCAATTAATTGCTAGTCGTTCAAGGATTTTATCCATGTTCCAGTGAGTGAGATATTAATCCAATTATCTGTTGGTCATTCAATGATTTTATCTACATTCCAGTGAGTGAGATAGGATTAAAATAATCAACAAGTGAAATATCTATGAAACTCAACCTTCATAACATTTTAAACCAACAAGAAAATCTTATAGAAAGTGTGATAGCAGTGATTCAACCATTCCAAACATGAAACAACATCCTAGAATTAATCAAAAACTTAATCCTAGAATTTGGAAGCATGAGATGAAATAGTCGAATGTTAGGGTTTGTTTGCATGGATTTACCCCTTAGTTAGAAATTAAAGCTCATGCAAGTGGAAACATTTCAAGGAATTGTCAAGAAAAACCTCAAGGATTAATATATCCACCTGTACTTCAAATAAAGTCATCTAGTCTATCATTATAATCCATCCTTTATGCTACTAGATCTAGTGAGAAACTGCAAATACTTTAAAGAGTGAACTTGTAAAAGAAAACAATTTTCAATGGAGAAACTCAAGTCCTAACTATATTTGAAAGGAGATAGCCTATAAAATTTATGAATTGGAAACCTAGATCAAATATTAAACTTAGACAAACCCAGATTGCCTTTAAAACAAAAGCAAATAAAAATTTAAATGCAAGGAGAGTGAGATGGAGAATATAATTGACCAATTCTTGACTTCCACTTTGGTTTTGGGGTCACACTAGGCCTTTCTTGAGGCTGGATCCTTGTATCAAGTCTTGGGATTTTAGGAAACCATAAGGTGTACCCAATGAATTCCCCCAAGAGACACTTGGATGCTCCAAGATCTGGGTGGAGAGAAGAGTGTTTTACCAACTCTTCCAAGTAACAAGAAGTAGCCCCTATATTTCACTAAAGTAAGAGATAGAAATCAAATGAAGATTTGCAGAAGTCAATACCCTAGATATAATAATAAATGAATAAATTCTATGAGGAAATTACTTTATCTCACAAGCTCTTCCAGCTGTAACAATTGTATCCTCTTGTGGCTCCTTGCTACATATTTCATCCACCTTCACTTGTTTCATACAAATAATCTTGCAAACCTTCTACAAGAAAAACCCTAAAAAAATAACCAAGATAGACTAAGAACACAAGCATATTATAGACACAATTCTTTCTCTTACTCTCCAACTACTTACAAATGAGAGAGATGCTCTCCTTATATAGATAAGGTTCCTGACTCAAACCTTATATAGGTGACTAACTTTTCTATAATTACTCAATTCATAACTTGTTTTCCCTTAACTAACTTCTTGTTGCAACCAGTTTATTAGTCAAATTATTCTGGAAGCTTATAGAATTAATTTGACTTATTTGACCTTATAGATAACTTATGAGGGTTCTCCAACTTCACCAGGACATAACTCTCTAACCGTGAGGAGTTATGTGACATTCAACATATCACCAAAAATGACATTGTTGATACTGAGAGGGGGGTGAACCAGTATCAAGTACAATTTAAAACCTTTTTCAACTTATACTTCAACCATTCAACTATATCCAATGATCAATGAACAATAGTATAAGAGTTACACCAATACACCACAATACACCATGCACAATATATGAGAAATGATCAATAGTTATTGTTCAAGGGAAGTAATGACTTCCAAAGTTAGCTACAGCTTCCAAATGTAAAGGGAGGGATAAACCTCCAAGAGGAATATACAATCCTCCAATATCAAGAGAGAGTTCAACTCTCCATACTTTCCCCTTCCTTCCACCCAAGAATATATGAGAGATAATAAAACTTTACATTAAATCATCACCATCAACCAATCATCACATAGACCCTCATAATGCTTCCTGAGACTTCTTCAATTTTTGCAATTCTTCAATTATTAGAGTACTCTGATCATGTATATAATATTACTCAATGTATTCTCTAAAACTCCTCCAAGTTTCACTCCTTGAATCCTCCCCCAAAATAAGTTATATAAATAATGGTAGACTTTATTCAATTCTGGTCTATTTAGGAGACCGAATTGTACAGAATGCCCCACACTCAATATGTAACATCTGATTCTGAAAATTGCATACAAGAAACTACAATCTGTACTCTTTCCAATCAAATTCGTCCCACATCATTTGGATTCTCGATGAATAAGTTATGACTATTTTACCCGGAACACCTTAGAACACATCACCAAAAGACTTCATCCTCCCTTGAAATCCGACCTTCTTTACTTCTTATTTCCTCTGAAATTAGACTTGTATCAAAATGAATGTATAATGATGTTTATTTATACCATTTATGTCACTTCATTTTAACATTTGGGCCGACTTAACACTTTCTTATTTTCTAATTCTTTTCTTTAATTATCTCCAGGGCCTACATGTACTTCCTTCTTCAATTCACTTTGTCATCTTCAAAAATTAATTTCTCCTCAACCATGAGGATCCACGTGACATGCCACATACCATCGGAAACAACATGATGTATACTATCCATTCATGGGTGTTGTATATGCATGTGCATTGTCTTTCATGTCCAAATACCTTTATCAATCTTGCGGTAAAAAACCCATGACTAGTGTTGACATCAATGACAACAACCAATCTTCCAACAATCTCCCCCTTTGTCATTGATGGAAACACTCATGCTCCCCCTATCATCATGATCCCAATTTCTCTCCCCCTTTGACATCAATGACAAAGGTTAGGTCTGCTCCCCCTGATTTTAATGGAAAAATGTAACTCTCTTCTTTGGGGCTGCTCCCCCTGAACATTTGGCACTCAATAATACTTCATCCTTATTTTTGGTCTTTCGGACTTTTTCTTCCTTAGAATCCTTTTGTGTGGCTTCTGTCTTCTCTCTCTTCTTCATGTCTAGGATGTATATGTTGTTTGGTCTTTTTTTTGTAGTTGCAACCAATCTTCATGGGTTATTTTCTCTGATTTTACATTTTCGGGAATCAAACGTAAGAGTGTATCCTTGATCACACATTTTACTAACACTGAGTAGATTATGATTCAAGTCTTCAACCAATAGAACATTATTTCCTTTTACATTTTTTCTTCCAAGCTCTACTACACCTTATCCAAGTATTTTGGTAGATGAGTCATCTCCAAATGCAACATTGCCACCGTTTCTCTTTAAGCTGATGAATTTGTCTTGATCCTCGGTCATGTGTGAAGAACATCCAATGTCTATGTACCATTAATCTTCTTCTTTACATTCTTCAGTGGTCAATGCTATTCGAAAATCTTCATTGTTTGGAATCTCTTTCCTTCTCCATACTGTGGTTGGCATAGGGACACCTTCATTCATATATCTACAATCTCGCCATACTGTGGTTGGCATAGGGACATCTTCATTCATATATCTACAATCTCGTTCTTTGTGACCAAGATAATTACATTTGTAGCATGCAATATTTTTGTCCATCAATGGGGAAAATGAATTATAAATTCTGTTGACAAATCCATGATTATTTCCATATCTTCTATTTACACCATTCATGTTTCTTGCGTATGTGTTC
>ML820427.1:17763-28178 GCA_009831015.1 Picea engelmannii | reverse complement strand
AACTTAAGTATGATGTAGAAGCATCATGCTAGTACAACTTAGAGATGATGTAGGATACTCCACATCATGCCAATACAACTTAGATATGATGCATTCACATCATGCTAGTATGGCTTATATATAACACAATGGATGATATGACTTGAAGTGCACCATGCCAGATGAACTATAGCTCATATATGATGTAGTTGATGATATGTCATGATATATTTTATGTAAATTTTCATTAGATAAAATTGGTCAACTTGAATACATTTAGTTGGTTGTTATGAATACCTCCCTAGTTAAGATGGAGTGTTGAATTTTTGTAACTATGGTTGGTCTTCATAATGTATATATTCGGAAAAAAATATTCTAGAAAATAATATGTGTACTTGTAAAAGTCATCCCTACTTGTGGCATAGATGACAACCTGATAAGGAAGAATGGTACTTGTAGTCACGTGACACTCCATTGAGTGCATGACAACTGCAAGACACATGCGTAGTCATGAGACTATGGCGGAGACTATGTGTCTCTAGACAGTAGTTGTGTGCTACTACAGTGGTTGTGTACCATTGGTGGAGACTGTGTGTCTCTGGAAAATAGCTATGTGCTACTACAGTGGTTGTGTACCACTGGCAGTGACTTTGTGTCACTGGACAGTAACTGTGTGCTACTAGTAGTGGTTGTGTACCACTGGATAATAGTTGTGTACTACTATGGATCAACACAATCGTGTTCTATGTTCGAAAACACAGGTATTCTAGCAAAGGAAAAACACCTTCAATAACCACTCACACAAGTAGATCAAAGATCAACACACAAATGTTTCGACATGGTAAAATTCCTATGGGGAAACATCCACGGCCCCAACCAACGCGACCATTTGGAGCAGTTTATTAATACAAAAGAAAAATATTACAGGGAGATTTTACAAGAGAGTTTCATAAAATCGATCATCGCAAAATGACCCTCCATGCTCTTTAAATAGATATCATGGACCAATCAAGTGTTAAGCCACAGATCAATGGTCGTTAAGATCAAGGAGAATATGAACTGTCGAATCACTCTATGTCGGGAACATATCGTGACCATCGGATTTCCTAACTACAAATGCATACTAAAGAACACACTAAGAAACACACTTTTACCTAATGACACAGTAGAACAAGTAGATCTTATATAACCCCTAAGTGTCCAAATATCCTAACATCCCCCCTTAAGAACAATTTGGGATAGGATTGAAGGATTTACAATAATGACACAATAGGAGAAGGAAGGACGCATTAGAGCCTATCCCCCCTTAATGACAACTTCCTGAACTCTAAACATAGATTGAAGTTTGGAAAACTTCGCTGTTGTAAGATACTTTGTGACAATGTCTGCAACTTGATCTTTTGTAGGGAGAAAGAGCAATTCAATAACTTGATCATGAATGATCTTTCTAATGAAGTGCATGTGTAGATCAATGTGTTTGTTGTGCTGATGTTGAACTGGGTCTTTGGTGATCTTGATGCCACTCTGATTGTCGCACCAAAGGTTGGTCGGATGCTGCTACTGGAGTCAAAACTTGTAAAGAATCTGTCGAAGTCATAAGGCTTCCTAACTTTCATTTGTCGTTGCTCGATACTATGCTTGTTCTGAAGAAAGTTCAATAGCCTGTCGTTTCTTACAGTACCAAGTGAGAGGTCCTGAACCAAGGCTGAAAACATAACCTGCAGTAGAATTCTGATCATCAGGCTCTTTGACACAATATGAATCAGTGAAACCAACCAATAAAGGAGTCCCCCTGAACTGTAATGTATCCCAAAATGAATTGTACCATGAACATAGCAAAGTATCCTTTTAGTTTCTTTCCAATGGATTTCATGGGGTGTTTGCATATACCGAGAAACAAGACCAACAAAAAAGGAAAGATCAGGACGGGTATGAGTCAAGTATAAGAGGCTACCAACTAACTGATGGTACAAGGTGGCATTAACTTCAAGAGAAGTACATGTGGCAAAAATCTTGATGCCAGACTAGAAGGGAGAAGGGGTTGGTTTACAATTGTCCATGTGAAAGAGATGAAGAAGGTCACAAACATACTTAGATTGGGAAAGACAAATTCCTTCATTGGTTTGCAAAACTTGGAGGCCAAGGAAATAGTGAAAAAATCCTAAGTCTGTCATTTCAAATTTATTCTTAAGGATAGTTTTCACATGGTTTAAAATTTTTGAGTCACTACCAGTAAGGATAAGTTCATAAACATAAAGGACAAGGATTATGAGATGGATTCCTACTTTCTTGGTATAAACATTAGGATCATAATTGCATCTAGAGAATCCGGTAGCAATAAGAAATATCTCCATTTTGGTGTAATAAGCTTGGGGAGCTTTCTTAATACCATAAAGAGATTTATTAAGGTGACAAACAAGGCTAGAGTCATTCTAGACAAAGCGAGGAGATTGTTCCAAGTAGATTTCTTCTTGGAAATATTCAAGAAAAAAGGCATATTTAACATCCATCTGATGGACCTCCCATTTATGTGAGGTAGGAAGGGAAAGAACAAGGCAGATGGAATTCATTTTGGCTACAGGGGAAATTTTTTCATTATTGTCAATTCCTTTAACTTGGGAAAATCCTTTGGCAACTAACTGAGCCTTGTTTCTTTCAACACTTCCATCTGATGCATGATTATTTCTATAGACCCATTTACAGATAAAAAGTTTTATTCCTTTTGGAAGAGGTACAATATCCCAATTATCATTTTCCATTAAATAACGATACTCTTCATTCAATGTTGTGTCCCAATCTGGATGACCTGAAGCTTCTACAAATGTCTCTGGATCATGAGTCTCTAAAACTTGAGCCAAAAGAGAAGAGGCTCAGTGGAACTATGAAATTATCTGACGTTGATCTGAAGGATCACTGACAACATCACCAGTTGCTTCTCATGTTGAAAAAACCCATCTAGGAAGTGGTGGATCTGGATCTGGTGTTGGTTCAGGTTCAAAGGACTCATCTAGAGGAAGGTGAGTAGACGGAGGTGAATTTTGATCATCACTATCATCATCTGAAGAAAAACTAAAACAAAAGAAGGCACAAACACCGAAGATGGTTTGCAGGTCGAAGAAGGCACAAACGTCGAATTAGGATCGCAGGACAAAGAAGGCACAAATGAAGAATTAGGCTCGCAAGACAAGAGATTTTCATAAAATTTAACATCTCTTCTAATAATAATTTCATTACAATGTGGTTGAAGAAGTCTATAACCTTTGAAATCTTCAGAATAACCAACAAATATACACTTCTCACTTTTAGGTTGTAATGCTTTCCTTTTCTGATCAGGAATGTGAGCCCATGCTATACTGCCAAATACATGGAAGTGACTTACATCTGGTTTAATTTTAGTCCAAGCTTCTTTCAGTGTTATATTTTTAAGAGCCTTTGTGGGAGTGTGATTTACTATGTAATTTTCACAGTAGATGGCTTCTGCCAAATACTTTAGACTTAATCCCTTAGATTGGATCATACAATTAGCCATTTCTTTTAATGTGCAGTTCTTTCTCTCAACAACACCATCTTGTCGTGGTGTTTATGGAACAATGTGTTGCATTTGGATGCCCTGTGTAGTGCAGTAACTTGAAAAATTATTGTTCAGATATTCGCCTCCATTATCTGTTCTTAACCTTTAAATTTGATGTCCATATTGCTTCTCTACAAGGGCCTTGTAGGCCAAAATCTTGTCAAAAACGCTCCTCTTAAGTTTTAAGAAGTAAACCCAAGTACGTCTAGAAAAGTCATCAATTAAAGTTAAGAAATACTTGCACATAGAAAAAGAAGGAGAAGAAAATCGACCACATAAATAACTATGAACAAGATGCAAGGGGCCTGAATTATGCCAAGAGAAATGTTTGTCAAAACTGTCCTGATGATGTTTGTCAAGAACACATCTGACACAAACATCATCTCTGCATGAAATAGGAGGAAGACCAATCACCATCTATTGATTACATAGTAGTTGGAATGAGCGATAGTTTAGATGACCAAACTGCTCATGCCAAAGTTTGCTCAAGTCATCACTATGAGAAACAAAAACTGATGAAAAATATGAGGACCCAAAGTTGTCAAACTTGTACAACCTGGTAATATCATCATCAATTCCAATTGCAAGAACATTCTTAGGATATTTTAGATCCTTTATTACAACTTGGTGAGGTGAAAACTCTATGGTTTTACCTTCACTTGCATGAGGGATTTGATATATTGATAGAAGGTTACAAGAAAGACTTGGAACACATAACACATCGAAATGACCATTTTATAGTTGAATTGTTCTAGATATTTCAACATTAAGAGATCTATCATCACCGAAAAATATTTTCTTGGTGTTACATTCATTCAGAGAAGAAAATATGTCTCTATCCTTAGCCATATGCTAAGATGCTCCAAAATCAATAAGACACTCATAAGAAGAAGAAGTAGAAGTATTATTGAAGGAGAAACCAGAAGCAGAAAGTGCATGTCCATGAAAGGAAGAAGAATAAGTAGAATCAACACTGATGTTGTGCTTCTTCATCGCGTCTTCTAAAGCTTCCATATTATTGAAACATTTGGACTCATAATGACCATCTTTATCACAAAAGTTGCAATGTCTGTCAGTCTTCTTATTTTTGTATTTTTATTCTTTGTCACCATTAGGAGCGGAAGTTGTATGATTGGGTTTGGGACCCTTTTGTTGCTTGTTGTTGTGGCGAGGATGTTGTTTCTTGGTATTCTTGGGTTTATCTTTCTGATGGATGACTAAGGCTTTGTTGTAGGTACTTGCAGTGTTGATCACTCCAAGTTGTAAAAGTTTATCTTGTTCTCTTATCAAAGCATCACAAAAGTTCTCAAGAGTGGGATTTTGATAAGCTGCCCCTAGAGCCTCTTGCATGACATAAAAGGTAGATACAAACACAGAATATGCACTGCCTATCTTAGAAAGAATAAGATAGATGGTATGATATTCCTTTATATTTATCTTACATTCTTCACATAAAATTCTGAGTGTTTTAAACTTAGATAGATAGTCTTCAATGCAAGAAAAATCACTTGGACTTAAAGTCAGTACTTGATTTTCAAACTGGTTTGCTCGAATAATATTGTGTTTACCAAACACAGATTCAATATTTTCTCAAGATTCTTTGGTTTTATCAATTTTTTGAAGGTGGAACCTTAAATAAAACTATTTTCACAGAAGAAAAAATTTTCGCTTCTCGATGACAACATTAAGGGTTAGATCTGGGTTAGCTTACCCGAAAAATGCACATTTTCCTATCTGTTTCTGATTTTCCAAGAATGCATAGGACACAAGGAAAATAACATACACAAATATAAAAGAGTAGCAACTCAGAAACAAACAATATAAAACCAAAATAATACTCTGCAAAATTTTTAGAAAGGGCGTATTCAGGATTTATACCTTCAGATCTAGCTGACATGACTGTATCTTAGGAAAACATAAACCTTTTTGAGTGAAACAAAAAGAGTTCCTGAATGAAACAAGTGCTTTGGATGCAATGGAATAGTCCTCTCATCCTAGAAATGTACGTAAATGAAAAAAACAGAGATGAGGAAACTCATCTTCACGATCTTGATTTACAACAGGAGTGGGTCTTCAAACAGGATCTGATACCATGTTCGACAACATAGGTATTCCAACAGAGGATGAACACCTTCAGTAAAAAATCACACAACTAGATCAAATATAAACACACTGATGTTTTGGTGTGTTAAAACCCCTATGGGGAAGCATCTACGACCCCAACCAATGCGATCACTTGGAGCAGCTTATTAATGCAAAAGAAAAAGATTACAGAGAGATTTTACAAGAGAGTTTCTCACAATTGATCATCAACAAATGAGCCTCCATTATCTTTAAATAGAGGTCATGGACAAACTGGGTGTTAAGCCATGTTAGGGTCCTAACCCGCACATAGGTAGAATAATATATTCAGATGTAGTAAAGGTCAATATTAATAAGGCCTTTCAATAAAATAGAATAAGGCGGATGTAAGAAGACCTAATAGAAGCTTTCGCTTCTAGAAGGATCTTCGTGTAGATGTTTCTTTTGATAGACATATTTAGTATAAATAGGAGTCGAGGGTATGAGAACCCTATCTTGGAGATTATTGTAATAGAGCACTGCTTGATTGGAGGTTGCCCCCTCGAAGAGGCCCGTGAACATTTCTTTCTGAATCAAAGTGCTATTTCTGTTGTTGTTCTTATATCATTTATGTGTTATTGTGGAGATTATGATGGTTATATTACTGTTATTCTACCATTTCTGGCATTTTATTTCTGTTCTGCATACTTTTTATATCTCGTATATTACAAGTGGTATCAGAGCACTTTCCTTGGCAGAAATTGTGGGTAATTTTTTTTTCAGGGTAGAGACATATTCCAATGTCTTTAGGCCACAAAGATCTGTCGTTACGTGCATAAACCCATGGTTGAGGGATTCATACATGTAGGAAATACAAGTGGTTCTTAAGCACACATCTATTGGCCACCCTTGTAAACCATGTTGGTACCCCTTCGAGTGGTAGCACATCAGACAACACATGTGTACGGATCGACCTAGATTTCCTGAATCCCTTTTTAGATAAATCAATCGGCCTCCTGACTACTATAGTGACACTGAGAACAACACTCGGGAAGATACTCTCTAGTACCTTTGTAGTCGGGTAGTATGACTATGGGTACGGTCTATCCTCCTTAGTTAGTTCCCCGAGATATTGGGCTGAGTACTATTGTTGGACCCCACACGTATATCAGAGAGCTATAGAATAGGGCAAACCCTTGTCTGTAGAACCCTTGAATACCTAACTCTTGGGGGACAAAAACATAAAAAAATTAAAACAGACAAGATTTATTGCCATGCAACTGTGTTCGGGTTGCCAAATCACTAAACTTTTCTTCCTGGTTAAGCATTTGGGGATTTCATCTCTGTAGTATTATTCAGACTGGAGTATAACTCCGCAGGTGTAAAAAAAAAAAAAAAGTTTGGAAAAATTTTCACCATTATTTGAGACCTATTCCATTGGATTCACCTCTTCTCCCTTATCACCTTCATACATATCATTTTTTGGCAAAATGTTTTGACCCCACTGACCCCTTTTCAGTTCCCTCATCCTCATGGCCCATACCCGTATCCAATAATTGGAAGCTCGCTTCAATACCTTGCAATCTAGTCTCACCGAGACCCAACAAGCAGTGAAACAACTCAGTGCCAATGTTGCAACCATCGATACAACCATCAATACAACCATGCAATTCTCAATGGAGGAAGTCAAACAAGAACTTACCACCCATCTTGAATCTTTCTTTTCATCACTCTGCACCAAACTGAATATCCCTACAGATAACCCTTCCTCTGACTCAACCCCACATATTGACGGTGAACATTCCTCTCATTCCCATAACTTTTAGCACCATCACTTTCAACATGACCTACGCCTTCCGCAGGTGAATGTGACCAAATTTGATGGCTCAGACCCCACTGGTTGGGTAACCCAAATGGAACATTATTTTTCTTTATACGACATTACAAATGACTCAGCCAAACTCCGGTATGGTGTTCTCCATCTAGATCAAGAATGTTGGCAATGGTGGCAATGGAGAAAAACTTCTCGCCAAGGGTATATTGCTTGGACACACTTTGTGGCTGACCTTTATGAACACATTGACACTGACACCAACCATTTGGGCCATTTAAAAAATTTGAAACAATCAGGAACAATGGAAGACTTTATAGCTGCCTTTGAGCACTTGGCTTTTCGAACAGAGGGCATGACTGATGCCTTTTTTTGAGAGTGTTTTATCAGTGGCCTCAAGGATGAGATTCAGGCCCATATCCTCATGGCTCGACCTTCAAGTTGGGTGGAGGCTAATAAAGAGATAAAGAAGCACAACAGGTTGTATATTCTCAAAACTGAAAACCCTCCTTTATACCTCGCCCTAAGCCCGTAAATCCCACTACTCTCTCCACCCCACTAAAGATCCAAAAATTGACCAGGTATGAAATGGATGAACGCCAACTCAAAGGACTTTGTTATAATTGTGACGGAAAATATTTCCTAGGCCACAAGTGTAAGGAACAAAATCTTTTTATGGCCATCTCTGAGGATATTTCGGAGGAGGATGTTGAAACTCCCCTTATGTCTGAGTCACCTGAAACCACTGACATAACCCCTCCCTTAGATCCTCCCAAAGTAGAATCAGTCATTTCCCTCAATGCTCTCACTGGCTTGTCTGCTCCCCAAACCCTCAAGTTAATCGGTTACATCAAGCATCGGAAGGTCATCATTCTGGTTGATAGTGGAAGCACCCATAATTTTATTCATTGCCGCATTGCTCAAGAAACTCATTGCTACATCCATGTCGTCAACAATTTCCAAATCATGATTTCCAATGGTGATTCCATGAAATGTGGGGGGCATTGTGAAAAAGTGTGTCTCCAAATCGGTGACTACCACCTAAAATCCCATATGTTTTCTATCGACATGGGCGGTTGTGACATTGTGTTGGTTGTCGACTGGCTAAGGAATTTGGGTCCCATTCTCATGGATTTTAAGGAATTAACCATGCAATTTGACCAAGAGGGCCACCAATATAAATTCCAAGGCATCATCATTGGTTCACCTGAGATCATTAGTTCCCATCGCATGGAAAATATTCTCAAAAAAGGTCATTCTAGTGTTATTTCCCAACTCCATGCCATACAAGCAACATAGAAACCCTCAGTGCCGAAAGACCTCCAAGCCCTTCTTTCTAAACATCAAATGGCATTTTCCACTCCCCAAGTACTCCCTCCTTCCCATGGTGTTCATGATCATTCCATTCCCCTTGTACCCGGAATCCTTCCCCCCAATATCTGTTTGTATCGCCACCCCTTTTCACAAAACATGAAATTGAGAAAATGGTCCAGGAGCTCCTTAATGAAGGAATTATCCGCCCTAGTATGAACCCCTACTCTTCTCATGTAGTCATGGTCTTGAATAAAGAAGGTTCTTGGTGAATGTGTCCTGACTTCCTTGCCCTCAACAAACTGACCATTAAAGACAAATTTCCCATTCCTATCATTGATGACCTCTTGTATGAATTGAGTGGCGCCAAATTCTTTACGAAAATTGATCTTCACTTGGGCTACCACCAGATACATATGAAAGAGGCAGACATTCCCAAGACTTCCTTTAGAACTCATGAGGGCCACTATGATTTTTTGGTCATGCCCTTTGGCTTGTGTAATGCCCCCTCCATCTTCCAAAGCCTTATGAATCATGTCTTCCATCCCTTTCTCGATCATTTTGTATTAGTTTTCTTTGATGATATCCTCATCTATAGAAAAACCTTGACATACCATCTTACTCATGTGGATCGAGTTCTCCATCTAGTCTCTTGGCACCAACTTTTCCTGAAACAGTCTAAATGTGCTTTTGGCGCCTCAGAAGTAGAATAATTAGGTCATCTGGTTGGAAAGGATGGCATCAAGGTGGATCCAAAAAATATTGAAGCTATGCAAGACTAGCCGCACCCAAAGACTCTCAAAATCTTGTGTGGATTTTTGGGCTTAACAGGGTATTATCGCAAGTTTGTTAAGAATTATGGAAAGATTGCAGCATGTCTCACTACTCTCCTAAAAAGGAACTGGACTCCAGCTGCTACTCAAGCTTTTCAAACCTTGAAGATGGCCATGTGCACCACTCCAGTTCTATCCCTTCATTATGAAGTCTTCTTCTTATGAATTCTTGCAAAACCTCACTCATATGTTGTGGCACTTTTCTTGATATCATTGCAACACTATTACAAGAAAATGCATCCATTTTGCTATCACTACTACCTTCAAACATCAGGCACTTCCAGCCGTGTGTACAAGCTACTAAACAGAGGTGTTCCAAATCTTATTAATGGTATCACTCATTGTAACAATGGAATGGCAGATAATGATGAAGGATTTGTGCATTGGTTAAGCTATTTGTTTTCCTAGGTTCTGGACATGGCCATCAAGAGTTTAAATGTTGAGCGCCATTCCTGGTATATTTGTCTCTTTAACATAATGTTGATACTAAAAAGAACTTACCAGTACCATGTACCAACTTGCACTCAGTGAAGATATGAACGAAGCTGCTAAATTTACCCAGCTCTTAGAAGGTTTGGAAGGTTTGATAAGGGAAATTGGATAAGTTGACAGCATATGCTCAGAGTGCAGGGGTTCTTCTCAACAGTTCCTATTAATCAAGATGGACAGTTCTTGGGACTGTTAATATTCTATTACCATGCCAGTGTTAAAGAGGTGAATTCGTTTGCATGAGGACATGCAAAAAGCTAGGCATGGGGGGATGTTGGGCTCCGGATTTATAACATTTTCTTGTTGGTTCTTGAAGATATTGTTTACTCTCCTGAAGTCT
>ML820426.1:66548-77119 GCA_009831015.1 Picea engelmannii | reverse complement strand
TTCTACTTTCAATTAATATGATACAGTGGCATGTCCCTTTCTCATAAAGTCTCTCTTACTTTATTGTGTAATTCCTTGATCATATGCATAAGTTGACGTTGAATATATTTTTCCATCTTCACTTTGGTTGGTTTGTGTCATCTTGGACTTGACTTCATGAGAGCACTGGAGCGAAGCGAGATCAACAGAGACCCTAGGAAGTGATATCAAGGTATGTTATCTATTCCTCCCTATTAGCAAATTCAAAGATTACAACTTAGGGAAAGAGTATTGTCCTGTCCTGTTTTGTTCTAGATCCAAGTGGATCTAGGGAGATCTATTAGTGCCTGTACCTACTGATTAGTCTGATAACAACCTACTCTTATCTCCCAAAGTGCCCGACTTCTGAACTAAAGGGGCTAGCGCCATGCATCCCCGGTAAATCGACGACTAGGAAAGAACTCGGAGGGACCCTCAATCTACGACAATGGGCCCTTCGCGACTCCAACCTTCGGATTTTTGGCTCCCGGTTTAGTTGGTAGGATAGGTCCACCTAACCCCCGAGGAATCGCTTAACACCAATCAACCTTATGGGAAAACCGAGTCTCTCGGTTACCTTCGACTAGTATAAGGCTGGAAAGGTCAGACATACTCTGATGTCCCAGACTTCTGGAGCTCCAAACCCAGGAGGACTTAGCCTCCATAGGCTTAGTCCAAGGTTCCTAAGTATTGGTCATATGGATCCTCTCGAACGGGTCTCGTACGTTCGTCTTCCAAATGAATATACCTCCTATTTTCAAGGCTTGAGCTTCGTTATTCTTCCTAAGATCTATCATGAAATGGTTAAGGACTTTGTGTATGGAATTTTGGTCGCCCGACAGGGTTCTGGAAGAAGTATCCTCTTCAGATGGACAAGTTTAGGTCAACACGATACCTCCTATTTTAGTCGTCTTACAAGCTTATGTCCCGGGAAGACTTAGGAGCTAAGATAGGAATATAGACTTTCAGTCATAAATGTAATTTTACAAAGAGATGGAGGCATACACACATCATAACCATTCCACACAGAAGTTATTTATAAATACACATATGTATAAATCCAAGCATTCATCCATTATTCCAGATCAACACATAAAACATGGAAAATACTTATCATAACCAAGTAACGTGAACCGAATGCTGAAAGGGGTGCTTGTTTCCACCCAACCGTAGGATTAGTCACTCCTAACGGATTTACGAATAGCCACCCTTGAGATAGACTACGATGCTCTGTGATGAAATCCTCTCTTCCGACTCAACGACAGTAGGGATGGAGGTTACTCTCCTCCTCCTACGGGATCTTGGAAGTGGTTTACATGATACCAAGCAAGGAGGAACAACCTAGTTTATCATCTTGTATCATAACCTTCTCAGCCATTTCCTGCGACCAAAACACTCCTTTTTCAGTTCTTCCTTGAAAATCAAGAGCTTAATCTCCCGTCTCTATGCTTTTCGCAGGTCTTCCTCTAACCCACCACACCTTCCTTTCTTAACTTCTTCAACAAGATTGTGTGTGGCCAGAATTACTAGTCTATGGTTAGGTATAAAATCCTTACATATGGGTGCACTACCCCATCCCCTCATTAACTCTTGAGTAGGTCTTCCCACCTACCATCCTGACTATAATTCATTTCTAGGTCAAAGGACTGTTCTAGTCCTGCATAATTAAATCAGTAAGGTACTGGTTTGGTGAAGGTTAACGCAACCATTCATGGTTCCCTTCACAATTTATTTCATAGAATTCGTGGTCTTTCTTAGTACACCCCCCCTTTCCAGCAGTCATGCAACACTTATCCATTTCTTAGTAAATAACAAAATTTACATTCATTGACCTTTTATACAAAGGTCCATCCAATCAAATATTCACACATATTGAGTTTGCCATAGTCTCTTGGCTAATATAGTTATATTTACAAACTGGGGGAAACAAGGTGTTACAATTCCCTCCCCCTTAAAGGAACATCGTCCTCGATGTTCTATCTGTCGACATGCTCTGTATATACATAAGTGAACAAAAATGGATATGCTTGTCTCATAGCATCTTCCATTTCCCACGTAGCCTCATCTAGGTCAAAGTGTTTCCACTGCACCTTGACCTGTGCAATGGTTCGATTCTTGAGTGGGGTTTCCTTCTTGTCTAGTATTCATTGAGGTTTTGGTAAGAATACTCCCTCCGGCTCCACATGGATCACAGACCAATCAATTATATGATTAGAATCATGTACATATCTCTTCAATAATGAAACATGGAAAACATTATGTGCCTTTACTGTGGGAGGGAGTGTTAGCCTATAGGCTATAGGTCTCACTCTATCTAATACATCAAAGGGTCCACAATACTAAGGTTCCATATTGGCACATGCTCCCATTCTCAGTGAAGTCTTCCTGGGCCTAATTCTGAGATAGACATGATCTCCTGTCTTGAACTCTCTGGGAGTTATCTTTCTATCGGCGTAACTTTTCTGTCTATCTTGAGCAATTTTCAAATTTTTCTTTATCTAAATTACTTGTCGTTCAACATGTTGTGTCCGATTGAAATTATATCCACTGGATTACTCCAACTGATTGGAGTGTTCCACGGTCTACCATAGAGGGCTTGAAAATGGCTCATCTTCAGTGACTCTTGATAACCATTGTTGTAGGAAAATTGTACCAGTGGCAAGTAGTCTTCCCACTTCTTAGGTTGATGCATTACATGCATCCTTAACATGTCTTCTAATATTTGGTTTACTCTTTTTGTCTGTCCATCAGTTTGAGGGTGATAGGATGTGCTAAACAACAATTTAGTCTCAAAACCAACCATCAAGGATTTCCAAAAGGTTGAAGTGAATTTTGTATCTCTGTCAAGTACAATCTCCCTAGGCATGTCGTGCAGCCTGAATATCTCCTTCATGAAGATGTTGGAAATATCTATTTCCTTGCAAGTCAATTTGAATAGAATGAAGTGAGAAGACTTGATCAATTTTTCCACCACTACCATGATGGCATCATTCTGCTTGGCCAATTTTGGTAATCCGGTGATGAAATCCATGGAGATGGTTTCCCATTTCTATTCTAGAATTGGTAAAGGTTGTAACAACCCTGGTGGGTTCTGGTGTTCTTCCTTATCTTGTTGGAACTCTAGACACTTAGCTAGATAGTCAACTATGCTCTTTTTCAATCCATCCCAATAGAATTGTTTCCTAGTGGTCGTGATCATTTTATGATATCCTGGGTGACCAGTGTATGGTGTCTTTTGTAGTTTGTCCATTATGAACCTCTTCAAGTCGTCACAACTTGGGATATACAATTTGTTTTGTAAGTCAGTAGACCTTCATGAAACATCTGATAGTCTTCATACTTCATCCTTGTGGGATCTTGCTTTAGGTATGATGTCACGGTCTTGAAGAATGAATATGTTTCTTGCGCATTTTTTACTCTTTCCCTGACATTCGTTTCACAAGTGCTCATCACTTCCAGGTGGATCGTTCTCACATGTCTACTAAGGGCATAAACCACCCTATTTTCCTTTCGTTTTATGTGTTTGATTTCAAAATCAAACTCATTAAGGAGAGCCATCCACCTAGCTTGTTTATCATTGAGTCTTTGTTGATCAAATAGGTGCCTCAATCCATAGTGGTTTGTCATAAGCCCAAATCTCCTACCCAGGAGGCAATGCCTCCACATTTTTAAAGCATTCACTATGGCAGACAAGTCTATATTTTGGGTCACATAATTGATTTCATGCTCATTCAATTTTCCAGATTCGTAGAAAATCACATGTCTTTCTTGCATAAGGACTCCTCTAAGTCCTTCCTTGCAGACATCTATACACACGAGAAATTCATTATCAAGGTCTGCAATTTTCAACACGGGTGCATGGGTCAAAAGGTATTTTAGTGTTTGAAATATTTCTTTGCATTCTGATGTCCAAGTGAATTTAACCCCCTTTTCCTAAAGGGCAGTGATTGTACAACCAATCTTGGAAAATCACCTTCTATAGTATCCTGCTAAGCCCATAAAGGATCTGATATCAGATTCATCCTTTGGAGTAGGCCATTCCATAATAGATATGATCTTGTTAGGGTCTACTGCCACTTCTTCTTTAGAAATAACATGGCCTAAGTAATGGACTTGCTTCTGGAAAAAGTCACACTTGCTAAACCTAGCGTAGAGTTGATGCTCTCTTATTACTTAAAGTACAAGTCTAATATGTTCTTCATGCTCCTGTTTTTTCTTGGAGTATATTAGGATATCATTAATGAAAAACAATACAAATCTATCTAGGAATTTGTTGAGTACATTATTCATCAAGAACATAAAAGTAGCGGGGGCATTGGTTAATCCAAATGGCACTACCACAAATTCATAGTGACCATACCTTGTCCTGAAGGTTGTTTTTTGGATGTCTTCATCCTTGATTCAGACTTGATGGTATCCATACCTCAAGTCAATCTTTGAGAAAATGGAAGCACCCCCTAATTGGTCAAACAAGTCATCAATTCTTGGTAAGGGGTACTTGTTCTTTATGGTTGTCTTATTGAGTTGTCTATAGTCTATGCACAATCGGAGTGTGCCATATTTCTTCTTCACAAACAGGACTAGTTCTCCCCATGGAGACACACTGGGTCGTATGTAGCCTTTTTCCATCATTTACTTTAGCTATAGCTTGAACTCAACTCGCTTGGGTGTACTCATCCTATGTAGTGTCCTAGACACTGGCACTGTTCCTGGTGCAAGTTCTATCGAGAAGTCAACATCTCTCCTCAGAGGTAGACCCGATACCTCTACTAGAAACACGTCTCTATACTCTCTCAATATGGGGTGGTATTCTAGATTTGATTTGTCATCCTCAACAGATTCTGACACATGTATTGCGTATATAGGACATCCCTTTCTGCAATAATTTTTCATTTGAAGGGATGATATTCATCTCACTGAGACAAGATTTTGAATCCCTTGGAGAGTTATCTTTTTCCCTTCTTCATTTAAACATTTTAAGTTTTTATGGTAACAGTCCAACTTAGTTTTATAAGCATCTAACCAGTCCATACCAATCAACAAGTCATAAGATCCTAGGGGAAGTATGTTAAGGGTAGCTTGGGTGGGCAATCCATCCATAATGAATTGGAAAGATGGTATGACCTCTACTACTTTTCTCTTGGTTTCGGTGGCTAGTTGTATGAAACATGCCTTAACATGTCTAATCGATTGCAGTTTACACTGATCAATAGTCTGAGGGGCTACATAACTCAAATTAGAAACAGGGTCAATTAAATTAGAAACTAAATGGTTTGTGATCATACCTTACATCTCCACCACTAAATCTTGGTGGTCGGCTTGTTTATTATCCACAGCTGCATAAATCTATGGCATGCTCCTAGCCACATCATTGAATGTGGTAGCTTCTTGGATGTTGTAGAATCTCCTATTGTTCTGTTGTATGTGTGGACAGTCCCTCAGTAGATGTTCTTTTCCACAACCCCAACATTTCAAGGGTTCCTTCTGTGGGTTATCTGTCTTTCCTGGGGTTGCTCCAAAAGGTTTATTTCCACTCTAGGAGGGGAAATTTTGTTGATATACACTTTCAGTAGGAAGGCTTATCCTAGAGTCCTTCCTATAGTTCTTAAATATTGAGGATTTGAACCCCTTCTTACTGAATCTTCAAATTCTCTTCTTCTTCCAATCCTCGTGAGGTTCTGTCTGAATCTCGAGCTATTCATAACAATACCTCCCCTTCTGGATAGTGTCTTCTAAGGTCTTTGTCTCATCAAACTCAATATTGTTCTGGTAGGTCTAAGGTAACCCACTGATAAGTCGTTTCACTTTTACCTTTACATCATTTATGTAGGGCACATACCTCAGCAACTCAAGGAATTTATTAACATATTCCTCTATGATGAGTTGTCCCATAATGAGTTCATAGAACTCCTTAGTATTTCCATCAAAGTATTTCTTGAACAGATACTTCTTATTGAAGTGTTTCTCAAACCGCTTCCATGATAAGTCCTCTTCATGGATTCCTTTCACATTCTTAAGGTTTTCCCAGCAAATGGAATCCTTTCCATTCAGGTTGAAGATGGTTATTCGAGCCTTCAAGTTTTTGGAGTGGTCATGAACTCTGAAGTACTTCTTTAAACCAAGAAGCCAAGCTTCTTCCTCTTCCCCATTTTCAATCTCTCCATTGAAAGAGGGTGGTTTTCCTTTCTTGAACTCTTTGGGGTCACAACTTTTGGATTGCTTTTGCTTCTTGCATTTCCTTTGAGAATGTGAGCTAGTTTTTCTACTAGAAGATTCATCGGAGTTTCCAGTTTCCTTTCCAGAGGGTTCTCCCGACGAGTGTCCCCTATCTCCAGGTTGGAAACTCTTGGAGGTACTCCTCCTAGTGGTGCCACTTATGGGACCATGTCTTCATATTTCAGGTGGAATTCGACTTCTCGTTGTATGTCGTCAGTCCACATGACTGGTTGTAGGTCCATCCTGTAGTTGCCTCTATATATCAGATAAGCTCTGTAGCAAGACTGCATTAATTTTCGTTTTCTTTTCTTTCTCCTTTATCAATCTTTCATTGTCGGCCTTGCAACTCTGTAATTCAGCCATGAGGCTTCTTACAGTTTCAGCCAGATCTGGAGGAGTTTCCACCTCCCTCCTTTCGTCAGACTCTTTGTCTCTATTGTGGGAGCCATCCCCCACTTCGTGGTGCGTCACCATCCTGTATGATTTTAGTTTCCCGTAGTTCATTGACTTCTTGAGTGATGAAAAAACACTTATTGTTAGATAATATTCTATTAGTTCATGAACAACACATAATCATATTTCTTAAATACACACATATAGTAGACAAATTTCAATATTTTCTTCAATAAGGGTTTAACTAGACTCTTTAGGGAAGAGGTAAGGTAGGGCGTCACCCTTAAAGTTATTTTAAATTTGGTTTTTACGCAACCCATCCATGGGCCCAAGAAAGCCAAGTGTTGTAACCATGCTCTGATACCAATTTGTAACACACCTCACCCCTGAGGGGATTTCCTAGGGATGGGGCCTAAGAATTTCATTCTCCTTAGGTGATCAAGTCCTTAATTTGGGGTTTCTACTACACTCTACTCATACAGATTTTTCCAACCACAGTCTCCATGCTCATAACCGATCCTAGAACCGGTGAATATATCTCTCCGAAGTTCTTTGGGTATTTATTGGTTGAGGGCCACGTGGTGCCCATGTGGATCCACCTCACACGTACTAATTCCAAGTTCCTTCCTCCATGATGGAAGACCATCCTCAGTCTAATCTCATAACTGGACTTACTCTCTTCTTCCCATGTTAGTTGTGGAGGGATTCGGTGCTTCACGCCTATTTACTATCTACCCATGAGACCACCTAGATTTATGAACTTTCGAAGTCCTGTAATATCACCATGTGGCTTCTGCCTTCGGACTGTTTGGTCTCTCTACTATACTACATCTCATATTCTCAGGAGTCTCGAAGTCCTGGACTCCCAGCATCCCGGTCAGTTCACCAGCCACGTTGGATAGGAAGACACGTATCAGGAACTAACACGTAGGAGGGGTCAGAGTGACACAGGGCACATCAAGTTGGGGTCCATGTCGCCCTGGGTGATGTCACTACACCACGTCACCCAAGAATGACAGGCCTCTAACATTCACCAGATCTCATGGTTCTAGCCATGTATATTTATAGATCTACGATTTTGGTTACCTCAGGGATTCGACGTTTGGGAGTGTTGTGGTGCAACCTCCTCTTATCTCCCGAAGTGTCTGACTTCCAAACTAAAGGGGCTAGTGCCATGCATCCCCAGTAAATTGATGGTTGGGAAAGAACCCAGAGGGACCCTAGATCTATGGCTCTGGGCCCTTCGCGGCTCCGACCTTCATAGTTTTGGCTCCCGATTTAGTTGGTAGGATAGGTCTACCTAACCCCTAGGGAACCTCCTAACATCGGTCAACCTTACGGGAAATTGAGTCTCCCACTTACCTTTAGCTAGTATAAGGCTAGCAAGGTCGGACATAATCTGAAGTCTCGGACTTTTGGAGCTCCAAACCCAAGAGGAATTAGCTTTCATAGTCTTATTCCAAGGTTCCTAGGTATTGGTCATATGGGCCCTCTTGAATGGGTCTCGTTCGTTCATCTTCCAAACGAAGAGAACTCCTCTTTTCAAGGCTTGAGATTCACTATTCTTCCTAAGCTCTATCATGAAATGGTTAAGGACTTTGGGTCTGGAATTTTGGTCACCTGACAAGGTTCTGGGAGAGGTATCCTCTTCACATGGATAGGTTTAGGTCAACACAATGCCTCCTATCTCGGTCGTATTACAAGCTTATGTCCCAAGAAGCCTTAGGAACTAAGTTGGGCATACAAACTATTAGTCAGAAATGTAAGTTTACAAAGAGATGGAGGCATACACACATCATAACCATTCCACACAAAAGTTATTTATAAATACACATATGTATAAATCCAAGCATTCATCCATTATTCCAGATCAACACATAAATTAGGGAAAATACTTATCAAAACCAGATAACGTGAAGTGACTGTTGAAATGGGTGCACTTTTCCACCCAACTGTAGGCTTCTTCACTCCTAATGGATTTATGACTAGACACCCCTGAGCTAGACCACGATGCTCTGCAATGAAATCCTTTCTTCTAGCTCACCGACAGTAGGGACAGAGGTTACTCTCCTCCTTTTGTAGGATCTTGGTAGTAGTTTACATGATAATAAGCAAGGAGAACCAACCTTGTTTATCATCTTGTATCATAACCTTCTTAGCCATTTCCTGTGACCAAAACTCTCTTTTTTTAGTTCTTCCTCAAACCTAAGAGCTTAATCTCCCGTCTTTGCGCTCTTCGTAGGTCTTCCTCTAACCCACCACACCTTCCTTCCTTTCCTTCTTCAACAAGATTGTGTGTGGCCCAAATTCCCAGTCTATGGTCAGGTCTGAAAGCCTTATAGATGGGTGCTCTGCCCCATCCCCGCATTAACTCTTGAGGAGGTCTTCCCACCTACCAACATGACTGTAATTCATTTCTAGGTTAGAGGACTATTCTAGTGCAGAGTAATTAAATCCAGTAAGGTACTGGTTTGGTGAAGGTTAACGCAACCATTCATAGTCCCCTTCACCATTTCTTTCATAGAATTTGTGGTCTCTCTTAGTACACCCCCCCCTTCCAGCAGTCATGCAACACTTATCCATTTCTTAGTAAATAACAAAGTTTACATTGATTGACCTTTTATACAAAGGTTGATCCAATCAAATATTCACACATATTGAGTTTTCCATAGTCTCTTGGCTAATATAGTTATATCTACAAATTGGGGAAAACATGGTGTTACATTTCTATCTAGATTCATCCAATAATAGTCAAACATTATGGCTTGTGATTAGAAATATTAGATAATTGGCATTGGACATTCATAATCTAAGTAAAAGTGGTATATAGTGATGTGACTAGAGAAAGTTGGGAGGGATCTTGTAACACCCTCCCCCAGTTTGTAAATATAACTATAATTGGCCACGAGACTATGGTGGACTAAATATGTGTGAATGTTTTATTTGATGAACCCTTATATAAAAGGGTCAATGTATGAATTTTTGTTATTAATAGAATTTGAATATGTGTTGCACAACTGCTAAAAGGGGGAAAGTTTGCCAAGATAGACCATGGATGTTATGAGAGAGATGGTGAGGGGAAACCAAGAATGGTTGAGATGACCCTCACCAGACTAGTACCTACTGGGTGTCATTTCTCAAAAGTTCTCTAACCCAAAAATGAATTACCAATCAGACTGGTAGTTGGAAGGCCATCCTCAAGAGTTAATGAGGATATGGGGTAGGGTACCCATATGTAAGGCTTCCATGCCTAACCATGAATGGGGATTTGGACCCATGCAACCTTGCTGAGGAAGGAAAGAAATGAGATAATTCAAGGAAAAAGACAGATCTGTGAGATAATAGAGTAGAGAAAACATACTTCAACTCATAAGTTGAAAGAAAAATTTGAGCAGTAAGCTCGATTTGGATGTAAGAAGCCTTGGGTAGGGTTTGGCTACAAGCTGATAAACAAGGCTGGCAAGTGACTTAGGAAGTACTCGTGCATACCTCCTTACTTGGAGTAGAGAAAACCAGTTGCCAAGTTCCCGTGGGAGAAGGAGAGTAACCTTCGTCCTTAACAGTTGTGGAGCAAAGAGAAATAATATCTCTCAGAGCATCATGGTCTAGCTTGGGGGGTGGCCAGTGGTAAATCCAGTAGGGGTGGTTGTGCCTATGGTTGGGAGGAAAAAAACACCTCTTTCAACAGTTCCTTCATATTTTCTAGTTCTGATAAGTATTTTCATACTCTATTTATTATATTGAATGTGATGATGAAATATATAAGTTTATGATTCAATCTTTCAGTATTTGAACATTTATTAGAAAAGATATGTGATTTCTATAAACTGTTGTATCTAGATGATCTTTCAATTTATCTCATTTTTGCTGCTAGATAGTCATGAGATGTGAATCCACAGGAGAGAGGGGGTATGATCAATTGAAATGCCTAAGCCCCGCTAGCC
>ML820426.1:27417-60238 GCA_009831015.1 Picea engelmannii | reverse complement strand
TTACTATCTTGTATGACCCTACACATTGTTGTACTTGGTTATCTAGACTAGTGTTCTTCATACCCTATTTAAATTACTCTGTCTGATCATTGATTTCTAAAAGCACTGTCCTATTCGAATGCATGATAAGTTGTTCTTCTCATTAGCTATTGAGTTATCCCATTGTTTCAAGCATACCAAATTTACCATATTCTTGAGTTACGAAGCATCTTTGGCCTACAACCCAAAAGAGTTTCTTGGAGTGATAACAGGCGCGACACCCCCAAAGGATGCGACAGTTCGCGATTGTGACCTTTGGAGTGTCTATAAGTGAACAAGGGTGCACAAATAAGAAAGGAAATTTTGGAGAACAAGGAGAGAAATAAGAGCTCTATGATTCTGAGGTAGATGAAGAGGGCGAGCTCCCTCAAAGAGACAAGTCTCTCCACTTGGGAGGACTTGTGTTGCCTTGAGGTGGATTCATTGGACAAAGTTGGGAAAGCTTCTCTTGGGATGATTTTGGGGAAGTCTGGAAATGTAGGTCTGTTGGAGGCATGTGTGAGGTAGAACTGAAATCTGTGAAGTTTGCAGAAATGAAGCGACAACAAGTATGTGGTTGTGGTCACATCTGAGGTGCACCATAGGAGGTTGCAGAGACAGTTGTGACAGAGACTCTTTGTGTGATGAATCTGTTTATGATTTTATTGGTGAGGTGAGGTGCGTCATTTGACTTTGCCAATGTTGTAAACCTTGATGGTAGTGCTCATATTGTAATTGTTTCGCAATAACAAATACTTAGTTGTGTGTTAGGAATGGTTTGTGTTGCACTCACTATATTTATGTTTATCTTGTATGTTTCATTGTTGCTCTCTTGGATTCTCATGTTCATGGATGAATGATTAAATATAACTAAGTGTTAAATTGTAAACAAATGTATAAGTATACAAGAGTTTCACTAGAGTAGAAGCATGACTCGTCGGTAGCCTAGAATGGAGTATGGTATGCTCTAGGTGAAGGGGCTTAGTTTGGATGAAATAAACATTGGTGTTGCCAAGAATCCAAGTGAGAAATGTCACGGTGTCTCATTCCCTCAAGAGATGTACGATCATAAGGAAATTTGTGGGGATGTGACAGATGTTATCATAGAAGTTTGTTTCTTTTCACCACTCTTACAGTCAGAACAATTGTAGTGGGGCACACTTGTTGCGAAGGAAGTTCAATGGGAATGTTCATAGACTTGGTGAATGGTTCGGTGCAACAAAATTTTTCATCATATACTTTGCATCAGAGTTGCCAAAGAGGTTCATTTGATGGTGCAATGGGAAGGTTGAGTTGGGCATACACCTTGTGCAAATTGAGAGAAGAGTTTGTGATGAAACAAAGCACTTGTACAAGGTGGGTGATCACATAACTCATTGCATAAATTTTTGTATAGTTGATCACAGAGGAATACTTTGTTGGTTTGATTCATGATAGAAGTCAGTTCCAAACCTATTATACACACCTTGGAGAGACTATATGTAGAGTTTTTTGGGAGAACCGATCACTTGGGAAAGTCAGATGAATGTAGAATCTATTGCACAACTTGTTGTATAGATAACCACAAAAGTGATTCTAGAAGTGAGCGCATAGGGTGATTTATGAAATGATCATAAAAGGGAGAATTTATGGTTTGTAGTAATTTGAAGCACTTGGGTGTGTTGGATGACCTGAGGTGACCTAGATTAGCTTCGTAGCAGGAAGTTGGTTGAGCATGTTTACATCGTGACATTTTTGTTTCATGCATTGCTGAGGAAAAAAAATGAGTGTAATTGGGTTGTTGAATGAATGGGTTGACCACATCCTTTGGACAAGGTGACTATTCACAGAGTTACAAGAGTCAGTTAGCAACATTATGACTTGAAATTCAGGTGGTGAGTGCATGGAGCCTTGAACCAAAAGAAGTCAAAGTATGATGATGGAAATACATTGGAGATGAGTTTGGTTGGTTGCATGCGAAGTTTGGGACTTAAACATATTTTTTAAGTAGATGGATGGACTCAACATTGTATCATATCAAATGTGTTGCAAGCTTGTGGAACTACATATGATGGTTGAGGTGATCCATGCGGAGATTCGGTTGCTTGGGAAAGCAAAGATCCAAGACAACATATTTAAAACATGGTTGGAGCAAAGGATGTCATTGGAAAGGTATGGTTGGTTTTGAGTTCTTTAATTTTATAATTTTTGTAGTGATTTATTTTAAGGGAAGCTAGATGACTTGGTGGTTCAAGTGAAGTTTGTTTCCAAGGTGAGAAGTGATAGAATTGAGGGTGACTCAAGTGTACAGTTTCAGAGAAGTCTTATAGTAGTTTGGGACGCCTTGGTTGGGAGAACGTGTAGATATCTTGGGGCGACCTATTTAGAAAATTCATGTGGTGGACTTAAACAAATTTGAATGAAGTCATGGAGGTGGATTGATGAAGTTTCCTAACTCTTTGATGAGGCACGTTGGATAGGTAATTGTGGTGAATTGGGTAGTGAAGTTTGTACGTGCCACATTTGAGAGGATCGATGAGGCGGCTTGGTGTTTGGTTCCTTAGCTAGATTCATTGGATCATGTGATGAATTGAAAGTTGCGACGATAGTCTCAGAGTTTGGGTGCTTGTAGTGGGTGCATGGACATTTTTTTCTAGGAGACATATGGAGTCAATAGAGAATTCGACCAAGAATTGTTGGTAGATAACCTGAATGGTACAAATGAAAACCATGTGACTTTGTTGGTGTTAAATCTCCTTTGGTATGGGACATTGGATGAGTTTGTTTGACAACATATATATTCCAATAGAGGATGAACACCTTCAGTAACCACTCACACAACCAGATCAAATATAAACACACCGATGTTTTGATGTGGTAAAACCCCTATGGGGAAACATCCACGACCCCAGCCAACACGGCCACTTGGAGCAATTTATTAATGCAAAATAAAAATATTACAGAGAGATTTTAAAAGAGAGTTTCTCATAATTGATCATTGGGAAATGACCCTCCATGCTCTTTAAATAGAGATCATGGACCAATCAGGTGTTAAGACATGGATCAATGGCCATTAAGATCSAGRAGAATATGAACCATCGGATCACTCTATGTCGAGAACATATCATGACCATCGGATTTCCTAACTACAAATGCATACTAATGCATACTAAATAAACAAACTAAGAAACACTATTTTACCTAATGACACATTAGACCAAGTAGATCKTAACTAACTCCTAAGTGTCTAAATATCCTAACATCCCCCCTTAATAACAACTTGGTATACGATTGAAGGATTTACAATAGTGACACAATAGGAGAAGGAGGGAGGCATTAGAGCCTATCTCCCCTTGATGACAACTTCCTRAACTCCTAAAATAGATTGAAGTTTGGAAAATTTTTCTTATGTAAGAGACTTTGTGAAAATGTCTATAACTTGATCTTTTGTAGGGAAAAAGAGCACTTCAATAACTTGATCATGGCTACTTTTTGATGAAGTGCATGTGTATCTTGATTTGTTTGTTGTGCTAATGTTGAAATGGGTCGGTGACGAGCTTGATACAAGGTTGCACCAAAGGCTGGTCAGATGTTGTTGTTGGAATACAAACTCTGAAAGAATATGTTGAAGCCATAAGGCTTTCTAAATTGCATTTATCATTGCTCGGTACTCTACTTCTGTTGAAGAAAGTGCAATAGTATGTTGTTTCTTACAGGCCCAAGTGACAGTTCCTGAACCAAGGATGAACACATAACCTGCAGTATACTTTCGATCATCAGGGTCATCATCCCAATCTGAATTAGTGAAACCAACCAATAAAGGAGCCCCCCATGAACTATAATGTATCCTGAAATAAATTGTACCATAGACATAGAGAAGTGTCCTTTTAGTTTCTTTCCAATGGATTTCATGGGGTGTTTGCATATACCTGGAAACAAGACCAATAACAAAGGAAAGATCAAGACAGGTATGATTCAAGTATAAGAGGATACCAACTAACTGATGATACAAGGTGACATCAACTTCGGGAGAAGTACAAGTGGTAACAAGCTTGGCTCCAGACTGGAAGGGAGAAGGGGTTGGTTTACAATCATCCATGTGAAAGAGATGAAGAAGGTCATAAGCATACTTATATTGGGAAAGAAAAATTCCTTCATAGGTTTGCAAAACTTGGAGGCCAAGGAAATAGTGCAAAAAGCCTAAGTCTGTCATTTCAAGTTTCTTCTTAATGTTGGTTTTCACATGATTTAAAAGTTTTGAGTCACTACTAGTACTGATAAGGTCATCAACATAAGGGACAAGTATTATGAGATGGCTTCCTACTTTCTTGGTATAGACATTAGGATCATAATGGCATCTAGAGAATCCAGTGGTAATAAGAAAGTTGTCCATTTTGGCATACCAATATTAGGGAGATTGCTTAATACCATAAATAGATTTCTTAAGGAAAGAAACAAGGCTAGAGTCGTTTTGGACATAGCCAGGAGGTTGTACCATCCAGATTTCTTCTTGCAAATATCCATGCAAGAAGGTGGATTTAACATTCGTCTAATGGATTTCCCATTTATGTGAGGCGGAAAGGGAAAGAACAAGGCAGATGGAATTCATTTTGGCTACAGGGGAAAATGTTTCATTATAGTCAATTCCTTCAACTTAGGAAAATTCTTTGGCAACTAACTCAGCCTTGTGTCTTTCAAAACTTCCATCTGATTCATACTTAGATCTGTAGACCCATTGACATCCGACAAGTTTTCTTCCTTTTGGAAGAGGTACAATATTGCAAGTATCATTTTCCACTAAAGAATGCTACTCTTCATTCATAGTTGTATCCCAATCTGGATGACCTGAAGCTTCTGGAAATGTCTCTGGATCATGAGTCTCTAAAAATTGAGCCAAAAGAGAAGAGGCTCTCTAGAACATGCTTAGGATATTTAAGATCCTTGATTACAACTTGGTGAGGTGAAAACTCTATGTTTTTACCTTCACATGAATGAGTGATTTGATATACTTATAGAAGGTTACAAGAAATACTTGGAACACATAATACGTCATTGAAATGACCATTTTCTACTTTATCTATTTCATATCCTTCAACACTAAGCGATATATCATCACCAACAAATATTTTCTTGGTGTTCAATTCATTTAGAGAAGAAAATATGGATTTATCCTTAGCCATTTGATAAGATGCTCCAGAATCAATAAGTCACTCATCAAAAGAAGAAGTAGAAGTTGTATTAAAGGAGAAACCAGAAGTAGAAATTGCATGTCCATGAGAATAAGAAGAAGAAGAAGAATCAATTTTGATTTTTTTCTTCTTCATCATTGCTTCTAAAGCTACCATCTTCTTGAAACATTTGGACTCATCATGACCATGTTTATCACAAAAGTTGCAATGTTTGTCAGTCTTCTTATTTTTATATTTTTCTCCTTTGTCATCATTAGGAGTGGACGCTATCTAAGTGGGTTTGGGACCCTTATGTTGCTTGTTGTTGTGGCAAGGATGTTTCTTCTTGGGATTCTTGAGTTTATCTTTCTAATGGATGACTAAGGCTTTGTTGAAGGTACCTGCAGTGGTGATCACTCCAAGTTGTATGAGATTATCTTGCTCTCTAATCAAAGCATCACAAAAGGACTCAAGAGTGGGTTTTTGATAAGTTGTCCCTATATCCTCTTTCATGGCATAAAAGGTAGATACAAACACAGAATATGCACTACCTAAATTAGAAAGAATAAGATAGATGCAATGTTCTTCATCCATCTTTATCTTACATTCTTCACATAAAATTCTGAGTGTTTTAAACTTAGATAGATAGTCTTCAATGAAAGAAAAATCACTTGGACTTAAAGTCAATACTTGATTTTCCAACTGTTGTTCTTGAATAATATTGTTTTTACCAAACACATATTCAACCGTTTCCTAAGTTTCGTCGAGTTTATCAATTTGTTGAAGGTGGAACCTTAAATCAGGAGAGATGGACATTATTATTAGTCCACGTACTTCATCATTCCTATTATCCCATTTGACTTTCTTATCATCATCAGTAGGTTCTTTTTCCTTTCCCAAGGTAATCCAGTACAAGCCTTTACTTCTTAATAAATCCTTTGTATGGGATTTCCATTGGAAGTAGTTGGTGCTGGTAAGCAAAAGATTATTTGAAGAAGCCATATTAAATATGTAGATAATATGGATTTAAAAACTGAAACTAATGATTTGGATATAAATATATCGAAAAATTAGTTGGTTTTAAAAAAAGAGGCAATGAAAACGGACTTCGGATGTGAAAGTTGTGTCATTTTTAAACAATGCATAAATGATAACCAAAGGACCACGTGATGGTGTAAGTTGCTTTATGAAGTGACCCACTTTTATAAAAAGAAGAGGGGTTCACTTTTATAATGAAGTTACTTTATAAAATAAAAGTTGCATGAAAAACAAATAACTTTAAAATATTAAATCTACTTATAGTGATTCACTTTTATACTTGAAGTGAAATACACTTTACAATGGAGCATGAACTTTTTCAAAAAAAAGTATCAAAAAGAGAGACTTGAACTCAAGAATTCTTACTCAATAAGGAAACTTTTAACCAAATGGGCTAATAAAACATATTGTATTGTTTAGCAAGAGGATTGGCTATTGTTGAAGACGGCCTTGAAGAGCATGCTAAAAAAATACTCTTTTCACACAAGAAAAAAATTTCACTTCTTGATGGCAACAAGGGTTAGATCTCCATTAGCTTACCCAGAAAATGCACATTTTCCTATATGTTTCTGATTTGTCGAGATCGCACAAGGTGCAGGGCACAGACAATACGCAGATCTAAAAGAGTAGCAACCCGAAAACAAACAAAATAAAACCAAAATAATACTCTGCAAAAAAATTAAAAAGGGTGTATTCATGCTTTATACCTCCAAATCTAGCTTAAATTGTTGTATCTTGGGCAATTATAAACCTTTTTGAGTGAAACAAAAAGCGCTCATGTATAAAAAAAGTTCTCTGGATGCAATGGAATAGTACTATCAGCCCATAAATGTACGGAAGTGGCAGAAAACATAGACGAGGCAACTCGACTTCACGATCTCGATCTACAACAAGAGCGGATCTTCAAACAAGCTCTGATACCATGGTCGACAACAAAGGTATTCCAATAGAGGATGAACAACTTTAGTAACCACTCACATAAACATATCAAAGATCAACACACTGATTTTTTGACATGGTAAAACCCCTACGGGGAAACATCCACGGCCCCAGCCAACGGGGCCACTCTGAGCAGTTTATTAATGCAAAAGAAAAAGATTACAGAGAGATTTTACGAGAGAGTTTCTCACAATAGATCATCGGAAAATGACCCTCCATGCTCTTTAAATAGATATCATGGACCAATCAGGTGTTAATACATGGATCAATGGTCGTTAATATCGATGTGAATATATATCATTGGATCACTCTATATCGGGAACATATCGTGACCGACAGATTTACGAACTACAAATGCATACTAATGCATACTAAAGAAACACACTAAGAAACACACTTTTACCTAACAACATATTATACCAAGTAGATATTAACTAACTCCTAAGTGTCTAAATGTCCTAACAGAGTTAGAGCGCACATTGGTGACAATTTTAAAATGACTCAGATATCCAAGGAGGGTCCTTGGTTGGAGTTGGAAGAAGTATTGGGCTCGAACATTCCTAAGGCATGGAAATTATTTAAAGTGACTCATTCTACCTAGAGCACTTTGGAAAGTTCATTGGAACATTTTAGGAGTGTAGGCACGTTTTCCACACTCATCACAAATGTTGAGTTGCATTGATGTGACTTGATGAAAGGAGGTGAGGTGAGGAATTCCCTTCGTTTGGAAGATTGTGCAGACAGGTTTATTACAACATGAAAATATTACTTTGACATGGGTGTGTTACTTTCTTTGGGAAGCATGGTTAAGGGTGAATCTTAACCATTCCAAGGCATAGAGAGGTAGACACAACAACATGGTCGGGTGATGAAGTAATGAGCAAAGGTAGTCTGAACATATAGTTCTTAGGGAAGATTGGCTGACTGTGCCATGAGGTGGAAAATGGAGTCAAGTTGCCACATATGAATTTTATTTGGGGTGACTTCATGGTGAAACAAGGTGACGGGTGACATTTCCTTGGTTTGATATCGTTTCATGGATGGACAAAATTTATGGAAGGAATTCAAAGTATGAACACACCAGTAGGTTCAAAGTGAAACTCTTAAACATTGTAGAGGATCTCCTTGAAAAATATCAGATGATGGAAAAAACAATGAGGAAAGGATGGAAACTTTGTTTAGTATTTGGAGTTGGATGAAGGGATAGATATGCAGACAAAAAAAGATAAGTTCAGGCATTGAGATGTACATTTCAATAACTAGATGTGATGGTTGGAATAACTACCAACTAGTGCAGGACTTGAGGCATGTTGTGTGTGGAAACAAAAAAGAGTTGGTTGAAGTATGGGAGCAACAACAAGTTCACATAAGTTCAACACTTAGACATTTTTTTATGTTTTGGTTGAGGTTGCAGTAGCAGTTGAGGGGTAGCAACAATAATGAAATGGACAGTGATCTTCACAGTAGGGCAATGGAAGATTAGACATTGGGAATAGAGTTGGGGAAGAGATGCCTTTCCATCATTGCAGAAAGTTTGGTCACACACGACTTTGGGTAGAAGGTAGTGTGGATGGTTTCAGATGATTGTTGTGTGACTTGGAAACTTGGGGTTTCCACTTCGCAGGGAAACATGAGGTTTTCACTTTGGCATAATTTTGGGGTTTCTAGTTGGCAAAAAACTTGGGGTTTCCAATAGACTTAGTTTCAACGAAGGCATGATTCTGGGAAGACACTTGGAGATCATATATTTTGTGTATGTTTTCGAGGACGAAAATTACTTAAGGTGGGGGAGGATGAAAATCCTTCGGCGTCGATCTCGGGCATGCACACTTCCACCAAAAACTAAAACAATGGAAATCAGGCAGAAAATATGCTCGGTGTGAATGAGGAGACATAAGTATTCATACAATGGATATTTGGGGTTCCTTGGATGTGTGATGTTCCAAAGGGGGGTGAATCAATATGAACACTTTTAACCACAATATATGTGTGTGTGTGTGTGTGAACTTTATCAGCAATATATCATCAGTATATCATGAGCATATAAACATAAGCAACATAACGTCAACAATGTCACATCAAGTACACATTACACCGAAATTTACGTGCAACCCAAATGGGAGAAAACAACAAAATGATTTCTTATATATCAAAGAATGCAATCATTAGAAGCACAAACTTCCCAATTCTACGACACCAAAATGAAGGAGGCATCAACCCCCTAATTTACAAGCACCAACCTAAAGGAATATACAACTCCCTAAATTCTCTAGCTCCAACCAAAAGGAGGATACAACCCCTGATTCTTAGGCTCCAACTTGAAGGAAAATCCAACTCCCTGAGTTCTCCAACACCAAACGGAAGGATGTTACACATTATTTTAGTCACCCCAGTGATCCACTGACAACATGTGTTCATGTTACCTACAAATATTAAAAGAGACTTTCTACATGAGAAAAGTGATTTGATTTCCTCTGCCAAAAGCCACATAAAAGGAGGTCGTTGTAGGCTTCTCTACTCATAGGGTACGATGATGCCTGATAGTCGCATGATGCACTATACTTGGACTATGATGTCGATGCAGGATGATAATTAGGTAAGGTGCGATGATGCTTTAAGCTTGGGAAAAGTCAAATCTCACGAATGTTCTAGAAGGGGATCTTCTAGAAGATGAGGTGGCCTCCAAACGGTTTGGATCTTACTCACTTCTCTGATTTGGTGGGATCATCCTAATCTCCTCATCCATCCCTCTTTCAAACTATATAAAGAGGGTTCTCTCATGGAAAAGGATAATGTTGAATAGGCTAAGATTTGTATGGAGAGTTCTTCTTCCTCTTGAGAGCTTTGCTTTAGTTCTACAAGCTACATGGTGGATATTCTTCATTCAAAGGATTTGGAGAAAGTGTGTGTGTTGGAGAAAAGGGCCATTGAAAGGGGACCTTGCAACATCAAGGATTTTGGTTTTAATCTCCACTTTCCTTTTAATATGATACAACAATATGTTTCTTTCCCATAAAACTAGTCTTGTTTTATTGTATGATTCCTTGATCACATAAATAGGTTCTTGTTGAGTACATTGTATTTCTTTCACTTTGGTTGGCTTGTGCTCCCTTGCAGATTCAATATCACAGGAACATGGGAATGGAGATAGGATGGCAATGGAAAGAAGAAACGACATTTAAAAGGTATGGTTTCTATCTCTTGTTATCTAGTAAACTCAATAATTAGAGCCTAAGGAAAGTATTATATTTTGTTTTGTTTTGTTCTAGTTTCCAGTGGAATCTAGGGAGATTTTTTTATGTCCGCATTTACCGATTAATCCGATAACAAAATTTGAAACCATACTGGGGATACAACTCTCTTTTGTTTTTTTTCTTATTATTTTCTTTTAGCCTTCCTTCTTTTGGTTGAATTCATTCTCTGAGTCTGTGGGTGATCCATCTAGACTCCCTGGGTCTGAAAGTTTAGTTAAATTTTTTGTATTTCTCCCATTTTTTCCTTATTTATAGAGATCGTTGCACTGTACCATATAGGTCACCTAGGACAACCCTCAGACCTCACACTCTTCTCACGCAATCCAGTGCGTTGATGTCACATTGTGCTCTATTGGCAGCCTACGATGACCTTAGCTCGTCTCACTATGCTCCACTGTTGGCCTGTGACACTTCCTGTAGGATTTGTTGGAGTAAGCCAATTTTTCTTTTTCCACCTAGTTTTTCTTCAGCTTCCTAGGATGAACTTCTGATACCAATGTTTGATTGATTTATGAGTTTGAAACTTGTGTTTGATTGGTTTTCAGGGATTGAAAGTTTTTCTTTGTAATTTTGCAAGTTTTTTCTTTTGATCTTTGTCACAAGGATATAATCTCTGGATATTGATCTAAGTGCTTGTTTAACAGAGGGTCTTTTGATTTATTTGAGGTTTTGGATTGATTTCACTTTCCATATTGTTTGTTGATTGAAAGAATTTTTTTTTTTCATTTGACAAAAGGCTTTCTTATATTTTTCATTTTTGTCTACATTACAAGTTTGATTTGGGAATTGTGTTGAGAGTGTGTTAATTTTCTTGGATTACACTTTCCTTTCGTCATTACATCTATGATTTGATTTAGGAAAGGAAGAACTGAACTCATTTATTCTTTTTATTAATCTTTCATAAGAAAATTTTTGCATTCAAAATACTTGATCAAGAGAGGAAATTGGAAAATTTTGTAGTTCATGGGTATTTGGAGTTTTGTTCATTCGAGAAATGAGAAATTGTATTTCGTAGATTTTGTACTTCAAAAGAAATACCTTCTCCCTACTATAACTAGAGTTCATTGAATTAAAAGATTGCACATTCATCTCTTCTTGCATTTTATTGGGTCAAGGTCACAACATCATCAGTTTCATTCCCATCTCCCTTTTGAGTAAACAACAGCCTTTAAAATACAACGTAATTTTAAAATTTATTAGAAAATTTTATTTTCTAGAAATTCTCTTCACTAACATTAGCTAGGATAGCGCTTTGGAATAGGTTGTAAGACACAATCTCCAAAGCATCAAAACACACAATATTATCTTGTGATAGGGAGAGTTCAAATTCAATTGCTACATTTTGTCCTGGGAAGCCCTTCTAACACAAGGGTCAATCATGAGGTTGCATTAGCACTAGTAGAGTTACTCACCCTTCTTTGTTGGTCTTAGTGTAGAGATTGTGTGTATTATTGGGGGTCACTTGAGAGTATACCCGCAATTATGTGTGGGAGCTCCTCGAGTTGATTTCAGGCTAGATACCATGCCTTTGCGGGTGGATCGGCCTAGTGACTGTTTCCCCAGGAATCATTGTTGTAGTTGGTAACCTTAGTATCCTATCTCTTTAGGGCCTTTACATGAGGTGAATGTGGAGGGGCAATTCTTCACGGTACCTGGAACCAACGTTGGCCAAACTCACTCGGTCTCCTTGGAGGGTATACCCATGATTATATGTGGGAGCTTGCACCAGGGTGTAAGTCCGTTAAGCAGGTCATCAATGTAACCTTTCCACCCACTTTATCCCAGCCCCTTATTGTCTTGATTTCGTGACGTTGGATTTCATCACCAACTAGTGACTTCAAAATAAGAAGGTTTGTTTGCTTGGTTTGATTTCTAGATTTTATTAGTGAGTGTTGTTTGTTTCTCTAGTTGGCCATAGATTTTTTTCGTTCTTTATTTGGTTTATCCAACATCGGTCTTCATAGTTCACGTAGGATGCAAGGGCTACCCCCAAAATATCTAGAAGGTTACATTCCTTTGCTTCCTAACTCACCAGAGGGCTCTCCTGAGGGAGAAGTCAATAACAAAGTAGCCTCAGAGATTGGAAGTTCACACTCTTTAGAGGGATTCCAAATTGTTTCAGATTCTTTAGAGACATTTAGACTTCCCCCAAATCCTTTATTGAGTATTCGACAAGACACACATTTACTTCGGATGAATTCATCGGGAGAAATTGTTGTTTTTGACAATATTGAAGTACCTACTAGACCTAACGCAGGGTCTGGAGTAGACGATCCGCTTTTTCAAAGTGAATCATTTAGAACCCCGGCTCACACTGCTGGGATTTTTATTCCTAGTCCTACCCCTTCTTCAGTACACGATCTTTATGGTGCACTAGGATCTAATCAACCTATGGCATCCCAAATTCCTGAGACGTCTGTTACCTATACGGTACCTTTAGATCATTTTACTAGCATGACGAGTAATGTCACCACAATTTCAGACCAATTTTTGGTTGGTTCTCACTCAATTCTTCCTCTCCACATGGCCTGTTCTACTATGGTCCCACAAGCTATGACTGTTTCTACTGGAAATGTGGTTATAACTCAAGCTCCTATTGGAACACCACTTCCTCTTAGACGAAATCTGTCACTTCCCCCTGGGTATAATTCTTTGAACACTTCCATTGCTATCCGTACCCAGAATCCATTCGAAGGGTTTGGACTTTTTGTTCCTCCTGGGTATAATGTTTCTATTCAGTTTGTTCCTACACATGCCTGGGTTCTCTCAGGGGGTCCTTATGGTCCTCCTCCACCTTTATTTGGAGGATCTAATCATCCTGTCCCTAATAGCTCCAATCCAGTTGGAGGCACCAGTCATTTTGTCACTTTTGGTTTTCAGATTCCTGTTGGAGGTCAACCTCAATTTGGGGGGCAACCTCAAGTTGGGGGGCAACCTCAATTTGGGGGGAAACCTCAGATTGGGGGACAACCTCAACTTGGGGGCAAACCTTAAGTTGGAGGCCATAACCCAGTTTATGGAAAAAATATACCTGTGTTACAATCTCAACCTTGGAATCTTCCTTTCCAAGGGAATCAAAAACCGATTCGGGGGAAACATCCTCAAGTTGATTCTTTTGTACCACCTAGTCTTAGTCAACCATATCCAAGTTCTAGGAATCCTACCTGGGGTTAAAATTTTCAGTCTAATGTTCCTTTCCAAGGGAACATACCTAATATTAATCAAAACCCTCTACAACCAAATTTGTCAGGACTATATAACTATTTGCAGACCGCTTATGGTCCCTATGGTATACCTACAGGGCTTCCTCCTCAAAACTACCAGTTTCCTCAAGTGATCAAACAATTTCCTTTTCTATCCACTTTGGATTTACCAGATTTGTCTACGATTTTGAATGATCCTATTTTTCATTCTCCTTATTGGCCCATCATACCGGAAAAATTACCATCTGAAATTCCTAAGTTTGACAGTTGATCAAGAGAAGACCTGAACAATCATGTTATGACTTTCCATCTTTGGTGCTCATCCAACTCATTGATGTATGCCTCCATAATATTACAACTTTTCCAACGAACTCTCACGGGTTCGACAACAAAATGGTACATTGAGTTACCGCGAGGATTATTTAACGACTTTAATAACTTAACCATGGCCTTCTTAACACATTACCAGTTGCCAATTCAATATGAGACTGGAACCAAAATTTTGAGTTCTTTTAAACAATCCTCTTCCACTCATATTTCTGATCATATCCATGAGTGGAGAAGGAGAAGACGCTTAATCAAAGTTCCCCTTCCTRATCAACTGTTGGCTGAGTGGTTTACCAAATCACTCATTGGGCCCATATCCCATGATGTGGCCATGGGAGGTGYCRTCACTGAAGAGCAGAAAATTAGTCGTGCTCAGTATCTAGATCACATTTATTCGCAAACAAGCATGCTTTACGACTTGATCCCTGATGCGCCTTGTCCTTCCATGAATCCTACCCCAACACCTCCAGTATCTTCTCATATTGTTKATGGTGTGATTGGCACCTTTCATGTTGAGACTCAGTCCACAAATGTCAGTCACACCAATCCCAAGTCTACCACTTCTAATGTACAAAATACTCCTCCTCCTACTCCTTCTRTCGTTAAAACTTCTGAAGTTAATTCAGTTCAATCTACACCTACTGGTAAAAATCAAAATAAAAAGAAAGGGAAGGGTAAGAATAAGGAGGACAAAAATAACAATCAACAATCTGACAAAGCCAAAATGCAGCCCATTGATGAGAAAGATAAACGTAAACCTCATTACCCTTTCCTTATTTGTGGTGACGATCATTATATGGAAGATTGTCCATGATGTGCCGAGGTTACTAAGTTCCTGCAAGGGAATGGGAAGCCTTCTACACCTGTCGTCTTGTCACAACCATTTCCTTCTCAGCAACATGACCAATTGGTCATTCATGACCAACCCTCTCCTTCTACCTCATCCTATGTCCTTATGTGTACTGGTGACTCCAAGAAGAATGAAGTTGTAGTTGCAAATCGAGCCAAATATTATTCTCCGTTGAAAGAGAAAGTTGATAATATACCACCTTCGTTGGTTCAACCTCCTCCCCCAACTTCACCTCCAAACGGTCCTCTTGATATTGAACGACCAGTTCTCGATACAGTTATTCATCCTCCTCCCAAGGGCATTTTTCGAAAGTCTTCATTTAATCCTCATGCACGTGCTACCCAAAACTACAACATTGTAGAAGACCTTGCGCAAGAACCCTCTATGATGTCGGCTTTTGAAGTCCTTAAAAGTTGTCCTACTCAATGGAAGGCACTGTTAAAGACTATTGGTGGAATTGATCCTATCGATACCAATTTAATAATATTTGACTTGGAATATCATATTCCAAGGCTTCCTCCTCAATTAGCGTTTTAGATCCAAGTTGTTGTGGAAAACAAGAATATATGTAGAACCATTATTAATGAAGGAGCCTCGACTTGCGTTATGTCTATTACTTGTTGGAAAGATATTGGCTCTCCTACCCTTATCGAGTCACACAATACTCTTAAGGCCTTCAATGGTATAGGTTTTAAGCCTTACAGTGATCTTCCTTCATTGTCTATTATGTTAGAAGGTAAATCAGTCAACGTTGAGGTTGAGGTCTTTGATGCACCTCTTGATTATAACCTTCTACTTGGTCATAGCTAGATTGACTCCATGCACGCAATTGTGTCTACCCTTTTCTGTGTGTTATGTTTTCCGCACCAAGGAAAGGTCATTATTGTTGACCAACTGGCCTTCTTTAATTCCGATTCCCATACTAGCAACGTACCTTTTATCTCAAAGACACCTCCCGGTTATGAGAATGTCAGTGTGGGTCTTTTAAAAGATTCAACTTTGTTGGTTACATTTCCTATTCCATCACCCGATATTCCTCCTCCTTTTGTCGCTTCGATTAACATGATCTCAACCAATGTTTTTGAAACCCTCAAGTCATATGACCTGTGGATAGTACCTAACTCTAGTTATTATCTTTGTTACAATGACTAGATGCCTTTAAGTCCGGTCGAATAAGCTTATCAATCTATTCAATCGAAAACTCCTTCTCCTCCTTCTCTCTGTGATACATCTCCTGGTCTGTTTCACGTGATCTTTCCTACTAATGATATAATCATGTTAGTCATGTCTATGGAAGATACCCCATGGGATGATGGGAATCATCATTCTATCCTCTTCCTTGAACGTGATACCATAGATAGCTACCGATGGATTTCGACTCTATCGGTCGTTGTTGTTATTTCTTCTGTTCATGAGTCAACACATGATGTTTTCTATGAAGGGAACTTGAGTAACATTTCACCTACCATTATTCTTGACATATTGATTAAACCTGGAGTCATGGAAAATGTTGATATCGACACCTCATGTTCCACTGATGAATTTCACACTTATAAATCCCTTTTTCAAGAATTCCATTAAGTTTTTGCCAGGAGTTATGAAGAAATGTTAGGTATCGATCCTGATATTGTTGTGCATGAGATTAAGACATATTTGGACGCTAAAACCGTTCGGGAGAGACTTCACCGAGTAAAGCCACATAAATCTACTGCTATCAAGCTTGAAGTTGAAAAGCTTCTTAAAGATGGCTTTATCTATCCTATGGCTTTGATTCATTGGGTATCCAATCTTGTTCCGGTAAATAAGAAACAAGGCACGATCCATGTTTTTGTAGATTATATGGATATAAATAAAGCTTGTCCTAAGGACAATTATCCAACCCCTTTCGTCGACTAGATCATTGATGACTGTACCGAGAGTGAAATATTCTCCTTGATGGAAGGTTTCTCCGGCTATAATCAAATCAATATTTTACTAGCGGATCAACACAAGACTGCTTTTATTTTCCCTTGGGGAACCTTTTCCTACCATAAATTACCCTTTGGTCTCAAAAATGTTGGTGTGACTTTTCAGCACGCTATGTCTTATGTTTTTCATGATATTAAGCACATTGTGCAACCTTGTCTCGACGATCTACTGACGCATTCCATGCGTCATCAAGATCACCCAACACATTTACAGACCATTTTCCTATGCCATCGTTATTATCACATATGTTTGAATCCACACAAATGTGTTTTTTGTGTGGAATCTGGTCGAATTCTCAGTTTTATTGTGTCTATACATGGGATTTGGGTAGACCCCTTAAAGGTTGAGGCTATTCTCAATCTACCTCCTCCTTCCACACTACACCAACTCCAAAGTTTGCAAGGGAAGGCAAATGTTTTGCGTCGATTCATTCCCAATTACGTTGAATTAACGAAAGGATTTACTCAGCTCCTCAAGAAAGGTTACAATTTTTAATGGGACGATACTGCAAACAAAGACTTTGAATCTTTGAAAATCACCTTAACCTGTACACCACTGTTGTTTCCCCCTGACTATAGTTGAGATTATTTCCTATATTTAGCTTCTTCGGACTCTACCATTTCTATGGTCTTAGTCCAAGAGGATGATTCACACGATGAACATGTGATATACTATTTGAGTCAGAGTCTCACGACTGCCGAAACCAAATACCTACATGTGGAGAAATTGGCCTTGGCAGCTGTTCAAGTTGTTCAACATTTTCATCACTACATATTATTACGCAGAACCACAGTCATTTCCGACTGCAACCCCATGCAACATATCCTTACCCGACAATTGCTAGGGGGAAAGTACTCCAAATGGATAGTTATTCTCCAGGAGTTTGACTTGGAGTTTGAATGTGCCAAGTCAAAGAAATCTTTGGTTTTTGCCGAATTGATATGTGACCTTCCCTCTACTGAGACAAAAAATGTGGCAGAGGATTATTTACCTGACGAATCTTTGTTTCTGATCAGTTCTGATGATGTATGTTACGAAGATATTATAATCTATCTCCAGACTCAAACTTTTCGGCCTGATCTCTCTAGTACAAATTGTCATCATATATGGTATCAAGCCCATCAATACATCATCCTTGGTGATACCCTTTACTGTCGTGGTGTTGATTCCATATTTCAACAATGTCTCACTTACGATGAAGCTGAGAAAGCTTTGAATGACTGTCACTCCGGAGCATGTGGCGGTCATACATCTGGGTATTCCACTGCCCAAAAGATATTACAAGCTAGTTATTTTGGGCCTTCATTGTTTAAGGATTGCATTACTGCCATCCATAAATGCCACGTTTGTCAAACTTATAACAATAAGATATGATCTCACCCTTCTCCTCTTCACCCTGTAGTTTTTGTTGGTCCATTCGCCAAATGGGGCATTGACTTCATGACATGTAACCCTCACTCGGTCAGGGGGGCATGGATACATTATATTAGTTGTGGATTATTTCACTAAATGGGCCGAGGTGATGCCTACATTTGATCAAACTGGAAAAACTGTAGCATTGTTCATATTCAGTCATATCATTACTAGATTTGGTGTCCCTCAAGCCATCGTTACTAATCATAGTAGTCATTTTCGAAATTTTATGATGTCTGAACTTATTGAAAATTTGGGTCTTCACCATGAAAACTCAACCTCCTATTATCCACAGGCCAATGGCTAGGTTGAGGTAATTAACAAAGTTCTCACTACTATCTTCGACGGATGGTAGCAATTCATAAGTAGAATTGGCACATGATGTTGTTCTCAACATTATGGGCCTATCGTACATCTGTTAAGTCTTTCACAAGATTCACACCTTTCCATTTAGTATATGGTACTCAAAACTTAGCATCTACTGCTTGGGAAATCTATGCACCTATGGATGAATTGATCATTCTACATGGTGTTTGCCTTGGTCGTGCAACTAACAATATCACGAAATACAGTACAGTCATCGAATTATTCAATGACGTTGTTTCACTTGGAATCTGTCATCTTATTGTATGACTCGATTCACAGTTAGTAGTACTATAGTTGAGTAACATTTATTCCATCTGGATTCCTACTTTGTTAAGGGTATATTTACGAATTCATCTCTTGGAACGTAATTTTGATTACATTGAATATCAACACATTCCTAGATGTCTAAATACATTAACAGATGCATTGGACAATTATGTGTTAGACAGACATTAGAGACATTTACAAAATCCAATCACACTTGTGTACATAAAATAAGTAAGTCAGTAGGAGCCTCATATTTATAACGATAAAAGTTTATAAAAAGTGTTTTTTTCCAAAGACCAAGATATCAAAAATGTGAAGCACATGACTTCATATACAATAGAGCATCAGGGATGTTTCTCACTATAACACGTGACTACCTATACTACTCTATGGAGCAATGGACCGATGGATGTAGACATGCCCAGTGTGTGGCGCTGATAATGCCTTGGAATATCATCTATAGAGGCATATGGGATGTTCATTCTGAGTCCCTCTAGATTTTGTTCTATGGTCTTGATGTCAGCAACAACTACTCCTGCTATGGGACCTCTCTCCCCTCACCTCTAGATAGGGGATGAACCTGGAGGACGATAAGGTCCCACATATGCATCATAAAAGAGCACTTGCTTAGTCATCGGATAAACAACATAAAAACCATTTTATATCTTCAAAACTAACAAAAACATCATATAAACAAAATTTCCTTCGTACCTATGTACCCCCATTGGGAACCTTCGGGAAGAGCTAGTTCCATATCTCCATAGAAATCTAATCTGGTGTAGGCATAATCATCGACCATGATCATTTGCGTCCTCAACCACTCAAATAAGACATTGTTATACTTTATGATGTGACCGACTGCATGTCCGGCCATGAGGTCTACCCACCTCTTCATCCTTGGATCATGTGGGGTGGTTATACCCCACTCTACCTGCAAGCATAAAACTGGGACCCTCTCTAGGAAGAAGGATACCAAAATAGACTTGTATCTGAATGGTTTCAACCCACCACTTCTGCACTTGGTAAGTTGTTTCTTCATACTTTTAAGAACCCCTTCACACCAGTTGAAGACTCGGAGCTCCATACACTCCAGTGCATACTGAAAATAGCTCTACAGAGCCATGTGGGGAGCTACACTCCCTACCATGTGTGTGATGGTATAGAGGATAGTCCAGAGAGGAAAGTCTCAGACATCCCTGATAATGAATTTATCTCTATGTTTATAGGTACCCGACACACAATGTTCACTTATGTAGTGGTTCATAGGCTCACCACCACCCCTACTACCTGTAAGTGCCACCCGTGATCCACGACGAGACAATCCTGTTAGGAAATAAATATCCTCGATATCTATGGTGAGTGTGTGGGCACCCACATGAAATTCTTTCTCGTTCACATCCCACATGTGAACTAAGTACTCAAGTAGTCTCAATTGGGCCCTCATACCCTGAATCTTGAATAAATTCAACAACCCACACTACCAGAGGGCCATAACCATTCCCGGTTCATTCTCGGTGAAGTAATCTTCTTCCTCATGCTCTCTTTCACACCATTCCAACATATTGACTGTGGAAGACCTGCCAAGGAACCATAAAAAGAGATCAGCATCATATTTTTCTTTCCTGGAGGGTTTTTCTTGTTGGATTCATATTTTAAAAAAATTGGGTTGCGATCGTCGCAAGCCTGTTCATTTACACAGTGCAGAGTCGTCGTACCCTAGCTTTAGGGTCGACTATGATGATCCTATATCATCATAGGTCCTGAAATAGGGCACCTGCGATGACCTCAACGCATGGGTAACCTCAAAACATCAACCCAAAAGCACATTTTTAACCAATGAAAATCAATTTTTAATCCATGGAAAGATGAAGGAAATGAAGATTACCTTTTTTGCAGAGATGATTCGTGGAATGATCATTCGTGCACTCTGCAATCCGCAGTTGAAAATTGAGGTAAAAAGAGGGTTTGGAGCAATGTTTGGATGACGTTAAAAATGAAATAGTGATATGTGGGTTTTTACCTATTTTATTGATTTTTATTACTTTTCATTTGTATATTATATTATTTTTTATGCTTCATCCAAACCCTAAAGTCCTAACAACTTTATAAGTGATTGATTTTTGTAGATTGAAAAGTCTAGAGGTGAAACGTTGGAACAACGGTCCGTTTTTTTGATTTGTTTTTACATATTTTTCGCATGTACAGATCCTTTTAGGGTTTTTCAGGAAAAACTTCGAGCATATTCTTGATTCTTTCTCACGCTCGTGAAACCATGAGAATGTAATTGAGTAGTATTTTGTCATTTTTTTGAACTCGTAATGGTGACACAAAAAATGAATCCTATGGAGTATCCTTTAAGCTCTTTTCACGCTCCCTAAACCTGAAAAGATTGTTGAGTGACCTTGTTCTTTTCACGCTCGTAAAAGTATTTGAAGAAAACATTTGATGAGAAGTAGGTTTTCACTTTTTCAATCTCATTAGACTAATTTACAAAAAAGGAACTAATGGAGTTCTCTTTAAGTGTTTTTTAGACTCTCTAAACTTGAAAAGCCCCTGATTTTTCTCTCTTTGGACTCATTAAACAAACATCAAAAGACCCATATGGGATCAAACCACTCCTTCTTAGAGTTCGTTAAACATACTCTGAGGGACTTGTCTGAAGGATGAGCTTACATTAACAAGCATATGTTATCCTCCTCAAGCTTACATAAAAATAAAGAGGTACTCGCTAGAAATGGTGGGGGGAAATCGAGAAAGAAATGCGTCTATGTATTTGTGTTAGTGGCAGTAATAGTCGCTCTTGAACATGACACCCCTCTTCATCATTGTATCTAGGTTGGGAAATCCATTTGTCTCTTGTTTGACAATCCACATGTCTATATGTTGGGTCCTCCTTGAGTCAATGCTGCCAAGACCATTGTCGTGTCATTCATATGTTCAAGAGAAGTCCAACCTACATAAGCCTTCTATCAAGTCATCCATCTGCAATTATAAATCTTCTACCATGTCGGCCTTCCCTGTGTCAGTTTTGAATCACTTCATACTCTGATCTACCTCAAATATGTTACATATTTCGTTTCATTGATGGGGGATACATCAAGGCCCTCTTGTGACGAGTGTTTTCCTATTGACTTCAACACATTATCTGGGAATAAGACTTAGAAATCATTCAGTACCTTAGATCCTGCATGCATCAATGACAGGTTTCTTCGCTTTCAATAGTGGGTTCACATAATTGACCCCTGATTGGAAGATTCCATTGAGTGTTCGACTTCAACTGATTTATTCACATTTGTAGGGTACCTTGGGAGTCATTGACATCAATGGTGATTTCCCTCACACTTGTTAACGGATTTCATTAATGACCGGTAATCAAGTGGTTTCTACCATGTTCAACTTCAACACCTGTAATCACATGGCTAGATTCGTACTTAGAGATGACAGAACTGAAGACCCTGGATCTTATCATTTTGGTCCAAGTTGCGACAGAGTATTCATGATTTGTATTAACACATAGATCCACTTTGTATGTCTCATGGCTATGTCCAAATTTGAGTTCTTTTAGAGCATAGATCCACAATGTATTCCTGGTGGATATGTTGGATCACGATGACATGGATCCACAATGTATGTTTAGTGGCCATGACTCACTTGACACTTATGATTAGAGTCACTTGTAGTTTGAGAATGGGAATGCCTACCTCATAATTGGTATGGTATTATGCAGGTGCTTGATTCTTTGCAGGTTCCTGGTCAGTGCGCTCCTTGTTTCCGACACACACGTTCTACAAAGTATTTTAGTTGTCACGAGTTCCAGCTTCATACTTTGGGGGGAATTCTGTTGCACATTATTTTTTTCACCCCAGTGATCCACTGACAACATGTGTCCATGTTCCCTACAAATATTAAAAGAGACTTTCTACATGAGAAAAGTGATTTGATTTCCTCTGCCAAAAACTACATGAAAGAAGGTCATCATAGGCTACTCTACTTATAGGGTGCGACGATGCCTGATCGTCGTATGTTTCACTATACTTGGACTGTGATGTCATCGTAGGCTTCTAAGTATGTAGGATGTGATGATGCTTTAAGCTTGGGAAAAATCAAATTTCACGAATGTTCTAGAAAGGGATCTTCTAGAAGATGAGGTGGCCTCCAAACAATTTGGATCTTACTCGCTTCTCTGATTTGGTGGGATCATCCTAATATCCTCATCCATCCCTATTTCACACCATATAAAAAGGGATCTCTCATGAAAAAGGCTAAGGTTGGATAGGCTAATATTTGTATGGAGAGTTTTACTTCCTCTTGAGAGCTTTGATTTAGTTCTACAAGCTACATGATGGATCTTATTCATTCAAAGGATTTGGAGCAAATGTGTGTGTTGGAGAAAAGGGCCATTGAAAGGGGACCTTGCAACATCAAGGCTTTTGGTTGTAATCTCCACTTTCCTTTTAATATGATACAATGATAAGTTTCTTTCGCATAAAACTAGTCTTGTTTTATTGCATGACTCCTTGATCACATACATAGGTTCTTGTTAAGTACATTGTGTTGCTTTCACTTTGGTTGGCTTGTGTTCCCTTGCAAATTCAATATCACAGGAGCATGGGAACAAAGCTAGGATGGAAATGGCAAGAAGAAACGACATTTAAAAGGTATGTTGTCTATCTCTTGTTAGATAGTAAACTCAATAATTAGAGCTTAGGGAAAGTCTTATATTCTATTTTTTTTTGTTCTAGTTTCTAGTGGAATCTAGGGATATCTGTTTATGTCCGCATTTACCGATTACTCCAATAACAAAGGAGGTTACAACCCCATTTCCTTTCCCCATCCTATCTCCCTAGAATATAAGTGTAGACCAAGCTATCACTACCACAATCACTACCATTTTCACTACCATTTCCACTGTCATTTCCAACCTATCAATATCAACCTGTCATTGTATCCAACCTGTCACTATATCCAGTGTGTCAATGATCAGCCTGTTCAACCTGTAATTGATACTCAACTAGATCCTCTCACATGGATCATACACCAAGGACACCTCTCAACTAGATGTCCAACATCACCAACAAATGAATCTACCATGCATGCACCAATATCACCAACATACCATCACAAGATATGTGTCTCAACCATGTACCAAACCATGTATTGAACCATCAACTTGTACCATACCGAGCATTGACCATGTACCACAACAAGTGCACCTAACATGCACCAACACCTGTACCAAACCATGCATCAACCATGCACCACAACTATTCCAAACCATGCATCGATCATGCACCACAACCTGTACCAAACCATGCATCAACCATGCACCATCGGCTATACCATATTCCTCAATCATAAACCATGTACATCAATCACCATACCAAGTACCAACCATGTACATCAACAATGTACATCAACACATGTACCATACCATGTGCCAACAATGTATCTCAACCATTACCATATACCATATCACTCAAACATGCCATACACCATGTACCATAGGATATGTCAAGAAAGTACCATCAATGGTGTACCTCAACAAAGCACCATCATCACCAAGAGATGTATCTCATACATGTGTTGTCATATACCAAGTGTAATCCTCAACAATGTATCAATATCAATGACAACCATACACCATGTGCCAATGCTTCAAGAGTATACCAAGAATAACCCTCAAGCATATGGCATCATCACCATGTAACTAAACCAAATACCAAGATACCAATACATCCAAGATGTATTATGAATCAACCAAGATGTACCATACCAATATCACCAAGATGTATCATGCATCAACACGACATGCCTCTCAAGCATGTACCACACCATCACCAAGCATAAGATACAATCACACAAGAATACATGTAACCTGTAGCTGACCTGTTGTATTGTAACACTAACTTGTAACTCTTCCAAATCCTTCAACAACCTGGTATTGACATTTCCCCCAAATTTGTCTTATCCTTGCAGGAAAAATACTACCTGTTACGTGGGGCCTCGCGTGGCGTGCCCTAGGAAACCCGTGGGGATGCCTCACATGACACCCTCAAGATGACCCGCAAGAGCCTTTCAAATCAGGGTTACAGAAAAACCCTAGCACTTTGCAACTCCGAAACTTTCTCTCTTTCCTCGCACTTTTTCCACTTCCTCATACCTGTCGTTAGATTCACCAATAGACCAAAAGACTAGACCATAAAAATCACAAGATAAATATTTAATGTAAGTTTTTGTATCCTTAGGAGAGACTCCTTGATGTGTATTTATACTTTTCCATAGTAACCTCTTTCTTTAATCTTAGGGATTCTAGTACTTTCTTGTCACAACCACTTTATCCTTTCAATAATGACTTGTAACCAATTTGGGGTTGCTTGATCATTCTTCAGGGCTTCCAACTTCACAAGGCCATAACTCCTCAACCATGAGGAACTACGTGGCGTACCACCTATCACTGGAAAATAAATGACAAGGATTGTCATCTATGAGTATCTTACATGCAATTACACTATCCTTCATGTCCATATTCCTCAACCAACTTTGAGTCTCATAACCACACCTATGGGGCTTCATGTAGACTTCATCAAATGCACCCATCACACCGGTCGACATCTACCAATCCATCAATGAAAACTAACTCACCATCAATCTCAACCACATCTCTAGGGATTCCAGAATTCTTCAAGGATTGACATCAATCTCTAAGGGTTGACATCAATGACAACCAACTGTCTAAACCAACTATCCAACAATCTCCCCCTTTGGAATTAATGGAAACACCAACATTGATGGAAACACTAACAAAAACACTCATAATCCAATACTCATGCAGAGACTTAGAGATCATAGATTTTGTGGATGTTGTCTAGGATGACAACAACTTGAGGTGGGGGAGGATGAAAATTCTGCGGCGACAATCCTAGGCATGCACAATTCCATCACAAAATGAAATGATGGAAATTGGTCAGGAAATATGCTCAGTCACTACCACAATAAATTCCTCGTCCTGCCACCTTGAAATATAAGTGTATACCAAACTACCACTACCACAATCATTACCACTGTCATTGTCATTATCACTACCAACCTGTCACTATCAACCTGCTACTATCACCTTGTCACTATATCCAACCTGTCATTGATCAACCTGTCCAACCTGTCAGTGATACTCAACCAAATCCTCTCACATGGATCATACACCAAGGACACCTCTCAACTAGATGTCCAACATCACCAACACATTCCTCTACTAAGAATGTGTCGACATCACCAACATACCATTACAAGATATGTGTCTCAACCATGTACTGAACCATCAACCTATACCATATCAATCATCAACCATGTACCACAACAAGTGGATCAACCATGCACCAACATCTGTACCAAACCGTGCATCAAGCATGCACCACAACTGTGTCAAACCGTTCATCAATCATGCACCACAACCTGTACAAAATCGTGCCTCAACCATGCGCCATCACCTATACCATATGCCTCAACCATCAACCATGTAAATCAACCACCATACCAAGTACCAACCATGTACATCAACACATGTTCCATACCATGTACCAATAATGTATCTCAACCATAACCATATACCATATCACTCAAACATGCCATACACCATGTGCCATAGGATATGTCAAGCAAGTACCATCAATGGTGTACCTCAACAAAGTGCCATTATCACCAAGAGATGTATCTCATAAAAGTGTTGCCATATACCAAGTGTAATCCTCAACAATGTATCAATATCAATGACAACCATACACCATGTGTCAATGCTTCAATAATGACTTGTAACCAATTTAGGGCTTCTTGACCATTCTTCGGGGCTTCCAACTTCACAAGGCCATAACTCCTCAACCATGAGGAACTTCGTGGCATACCACCTATCACCGGAAACGACACGACAATGAATATCCATCCATGAGTATCTTACCTACGTTTACATTGTCCTTTGTATCCATATTCCTCAACCAACTTCGAGTCTCATAACCACACCTTCGGGGCTTCATGTAGAATTTATCAAATACACCCATCACATCAACTGACATCAACCACTCCATCAATGACAACTAACTCACCATCAATCTCAACCACATCTCTAGGGTTTCCAGAGTTCTTCAAGGGTTGACATCAATCTCTAAGGTTTGACATCAATGACAACCATTTGTCCAAACCAACTCTTTAACATGTATAAAATGATTCCGGAAAAGAAAAAACATAAGGGATAGAGTATATACATCTCAATTTAGTGGATATAATATATACACAGGTCTTAGTTTAGTGACAAAGTTAGGATCTATCAACAATAAAAAAGTAAAAATAAGTTTTAACCACTTTTACTAAAATTATTTAAATGTACTATTTAAGATTAATTAGTTTCAATTCATATTAAATTGATCTTAAAAATAAGTTTTAACCACTTTTACTAAGATTATTTAAATGTACTATTTAAGATTAATTAGTTTCAATTCATATTCAATTGATCTTATGACTTACTAACTTAAGAGTTACACAATTAAATTTGATAAAGTAAAAGGAAGTTTTTAATCACTTTTATTAAGATTATTCAAATGTATTATTTAAAATCTATTAGTTTCTATTCATATTCAATTGGCCTTGTGATTTAGTAGCTCCAAAGTTATATAGTGAAATTTGATTAAGTAAAATGTAATTGTTTTTAATATTTGCATATGAGTTATTTTGATTGGTTCTAGTTTTAATATCTCTATATGCTATTTTTTTTTTAAATCTAGTAATAATTGGTCACCACCAAGGTTCAAATCTTTCTAGTTGCTATTATAACTTTTGACCTAGAGCCAAGAGTTCATAAAGGAACACTTAGCAAGCAAATTATGACTTAACAAGGGCTAAGACATTCACAAACACACGTGAGGGGAGTTCCACTCATGGGGGTGTATACCCTTCTATCTGTATCATGATAGGGAAAGTCTCATCAAAATTTGAACTCTAGTGTAGAGAGTACAAGACCTACCTCCCAACCATCTTTTCAAACCACCTCAATCCTCTACATTCTTTCATTAAAAAATCATTTATTTCAATAACACAACATCCATTTTGTTACACTAAATTATTTTAAATATTAAATTTATAACACTTCTTCGACAATTGTTTCCAATTTTTTTTCCATTTCAATTTAAAATTAAGTAATAGTGAAGTAAACATATTCTAAATCACAATAATTTAAAATTGTAATTTAAAATTGAAGTGTGTTTGAACCAAGATACAATGTCATTGAAATCACTTCATTTTCTTAATTTATGAAATTCATTATACATGAATGGGCGTCCTTACCTAAATATGTAATCTTGTCTTCGTTTTCTTGCATTTATGCCATCACTACATTAAAAAACAATTGAGTAAGAAAATTAATATATCATGTTGCAATAAACTCTTCTCTTCACTTGTTTTGTGACAACCAATGATCCCGTATGATATGGATCTATTTGAGTCTGACTTTGCACAATAGGTCGGTGGCCTATTTTCGTTAATGTGCACAAACATATGTTATATCTCTACCTAATTTCGTTGGGGGTGACACCATCCAAAACCCTTTCAATTCTACTTACTATTTTAGTGTGTGCTTCTCAATGTGAACATTTTTTTTTTAATATTTAAATGAATGTGTAAAGTGGTATACACATAAATTAGGTTTTAGTGTGTACAAACATTTTATATATATATATATATATATATATATATATATATATATATATATAGAGGTTAATAAAAATTTATAAGGTGTTATTTTTATTATTTTTTTATAAGTTTTGTTTAATTTAAAATTGGGTAAGAAATAGATTGGAATTTCAAATTTTCTTGATTAAAATTACATATTTAATTTCCTTTCCCTGTCTTGTTGTTCTAGAATATAAGTGTAGACTAAGCTATCACTACCACAATCACTACTATTTTCACTGTCATTGTCACTGTCATTTCTAACCTGTCAATATCAACCTATCATTGTATTCAACCTATCACTATATCCAATGTGTTAATGATCAACTTGTTCAACCTATCACTGATACTCAACTAGATCCTCTCACATGGATCATACACCAAGGACACCTCTCAACTAGATGTCCAACATCACCAACAAATGACTCTACCATGCATGTACCAATATCACCAACATACCATCACAAGATATGTGTCTCAACCATGTACCAAACCATGTATCGAACCATCAACCTGTACCATATCGAGCATCGGCCATGTACCAAAACAAGTGCCTCAAACATGCACCAACACCTGTACCAAACCATGCATCAACCATGCACCACTGTTCCAAACCGTGCACCAATCATGCACCACAACCTGTACCAAACCATGTATCAACCATGCACCATCATCTATACCATATTCCTCAACCATAAATTATGTACATCAATCACCATACCAAGTACCAACCATGTAAATCAACACATGTACCATACCATGTGCCAACAATGTATCTCAACCATTACCATATACTATATTACTCAAACATGCCATACACCATGTACCATAAGATATGTCAAGAAGGTACCATCAATGGTGTACCTCAACAAAGTACCATAATCATCAAGAGATGTATCTCATACATGTGTTTTCATATACCAAGTGTAATCCTCAACAATGTATCAATATCAATGACAACCATACACCATGTGCCAATGCTTCAAGAGTATACCAAGAATAACCCTCAAGCATATGGAATCATCACCATGTAACCAAACCAAATACCAAGATACCAATACAGCCAAGATGCATTATGCATCAACCAAGATGTACCATACCAATATCACCAAGATGTATCATGCAACAACAAGACATGCCTCTCAAGCATGTACCACACCATCACCAAGCATAAGATACAATCACACAAGAATACCTGTAACCTATAGCTGACCTATTGTACAGTAACACTAAGTTGTAACTCTTCCAAAGCCTTCAACAACCTAGTACTAACATTTCCCCCAAATTTGTCTTATCCTCACGGGACAAAGACTACTTGTTACATGGGGCCTCACGTGACGTGCCCTAGGCAACCCGTGGAGATGCCTCACATGAAACCCTCAAGATGACCCACAAGGGCCTTCCAAATTAGGGTTACAGAAAAACCCTAGCACTTTGCAGCTCCAAAACTTTCTCTCTTTCCTCACACTTTTTTTGCTGCCTTAGACTTGTTGTTAGATTCATCAATAGACCAAAATAGTAGACCATAAAAATCACAAGACAAATATTTAATGTAAGTGTTTGTATCCTTATGAGAGACTCCTTGATGTTTATTTATACTTTTCCATAGTAACCTCTTTCCTTAATCTTAGGGCTTCTAGTAATTTCTTTTCAAAACCACTTTACCTTTTCAATAATGACTTGTAACCAATTTGGGGTTGTTTGATCATTCTTCGGGGCTTCCAACTTCACAAGGCCATAACTCCTCAACCATGAGGAACTATGCGGTGTACCACTTATCACAAGGATTGTCATCTATGAGTATCTTACATGCAATTACATTGTCCTTCATGTCCATATTCCTCAACCAACTTCGAGTCTCATAACCACACCTCTAGGGCTTCATGTAGACTTCATCAAATTCACCCATCACATCTGTCGACATCAACCACTCCATCAATGACAACTAACTCACCATCAATCTCAACCACATCTCTAGGGATTCCAGACTTCTTCAAGGGTTGACATCAATGAAAACCAACTGTCTAAACCAACTATCCAACAATCTCCCCCTTTGGCATTGATGGCAACACCAACATTGATGGAAACACTAATGGAAACACTCATAATCCAATACTCATGCAGATACTTGGATATCGTAGATTTTGTGGATGTTGTCGAGGACGACAACAACTTGAGGTGGGGGAGGATGAAAATTATGCAGCGTCGATCCTGGGCATGTGCAATTCCATCGCAAACTGAAATGATGGAAATTAGGAAAGAAATATTCTCATTCACTACCATAATAACCACCTCGTCCTGTCGCCTTGAAATATAAGTGCATACGAAACTATCACTACCACAATCATTTCCATTGTCATTGTCACTGTCACTACCAACATGTCACTGTCAACCTGTCGCTGTCACCCTATCACTGTATCCAACCTGTCATTGATCAACTTGTCCAACCTTTCACTGATACTCAACCAGATCCTCTCACATGGATCATACACCAAGGACATCTCTCAACTAGATGTCCAACATCACCAACACATGCCTCTACCAAGCATGTGTCGACATCACCAACATACCATCACAAGATATGTGTCTCAACCATGTACCAAACCATGTATCGAACCATCAATCAGTACCATACCAAGCATCAATTGTGTACCACAACAAGTGCATCAACCATGCACCAACATTTGTACCAAACCGTGCATCAACCATGGACCACAACCTGTACGAAATCATGCCTCGACCATGCACCATCACCTATACCATAAGCCTCAACCATCAACCATTTACATCAATCACCATACCAAGTACCAACCATGTACATCAACACATGTACCATACCATGTACCAACAATGCATCTCAACCATAACCATATGCCATATCACTCAAACATGCCATACACCATGTACCATAAGATATGTCAAGCAAGTACCATCAATGATGTACCTCAACAAAGTACCATCATCACCAAGAGATGTATCTCATACATGTGTTGTCATATACCAAGTGTAATCCTCAACAATGTATCAATATCAATGACAACCATACACCATGTGCCAATGCTTCGATAATGACTTGTAACCAATTTGGGGCTTCTTGACCATTCTTTGGGGCTTCCAACTTCACAAGATCATAACTCCTCAACCATGAGGAACTTCGTGGCATACCACCTATCACCGGAAATGACACGAAAAGGAATATCCATCTATGAGTATCTTATTTACATTTACATTGTCCTTCATATCCATATTCCTCAACCAACTTTGGGTCTCATAACCACACCTTCAAGGCTTCATGTAGAATTCATCAAATACACCCATCACATCGAATGACATCAACCACTCCATCAATGACAACTAACTCACCATCAATCTCAACCACATCTTCAGGGCTTCCAGAGTTCTTCAAAGGTTGACATCAATAACAACCATCTATCCAAATCAACTGTTCAACATGTATAAAATGATTCTGGAAAGGATAAACATAAGGGATAAAGTATATACATCTCAATTTAGTGGATATAATATATAGACCTTAGTTTAGTGACAAAGTCGAGATCTATCAACAATAAAAATGTAAAAAAGAGTTTTAACCACTTTTACTAAGATTATTTAAATGTACTATTTAAGATTAATTAGTTTCAATTCATATTCAATTGATCTTATGGCTTACTAACTTAAGAGTTACATAGTTAAATTTGATAAAGTAGAAGGAAGTTTTTAGTCACTTTTATTAAGGTTATTCAAATGTATTATTTAGAATCTATTAGTTTATATTCATATTCAATTGGCCTTGTGATTTAGTAGCTCCAGAGTTATATAGTGAAATTTGATTAAGTAAAATGTAATTATTTTTAATATTTGCATATGAGTTATTTCGTTATTATATGATTGGTTTTAGTTTTAATATCTCTACATGTTAATTTTTTTTTTCTTTTTTAAATCTAGTAATAATTGGTCACCACCAAGGTTCAAATCTCCCTAGTTGCTACTATAATGTGTGGGGTAGTGCCAAGAGCCTATAATGTGTGGGCTAGTGCCAAGGAAAATTATGACTTAGCAAGGGCTAAGACATTCACAAACACACGTGAGGGGAGTTCCTCTCATGAGGGTGTCTACCCTTCTAGCTTTATCATAATAGGGAAAGTCTCATCAAAATTTGAACTCCAATGTGGAGAGTACAAGATCTACCTCCCAACCATCTTTTCAAACCACCTCAACTCTCTACATTCTTTCATTAAGAAATCATTTATTTCAATAACACAATATCCATTTTGTTACACTAAATTATTTTAAATATTAAATTTATAACATTTCTTCAAC
>ML820425.1:88998-100188 GCA_009831015.1 Picea engelmannii | reverse complement strand
GACTTGGGCGAGGGTCTCTGTGTCCATCTAATTGAAAACCTTACAGTTTATCATTTAAATTCTTCCAACAATTATATAAACATTATTAACACAATTTTACTTTATGTTCTTATTAAGCATGCCATTTAAATGGAATCCTAACAGAGTGTGACAATTAGGACCTACCAGACATTACTAACCCAATTTTACTTTATATTCTCATTAAGGCATGTCATTTAAGTGGCATCCTAACAGAGTGTGACAATTAAAATTTTACTTTATGTTCTCATTAAAACATGTCATTTAAGTGACATCCTAACAAAGTATGACAATTAAGACCCGCCATTTAATGATATCTTAACACCTTGAAACAATTAAAATTTACCACTAAAAACATATTACAAATCCAAACTTATTTCATATTTTCATTAATTAATTAATTAATAAATATATATATACTTCCACCACCATTCATATGCACATTACCAATACAAATTTACTTTAAGTTTTCATTAAAATATACCATTCAAGTGACATCCTAACACCTTGAGACAATTAAGCGTTGCCATTTAAGTGACATCCTAACACGTTGAAACAATTAAGGCCTCCTAACACCTTGAGACAATTAAGCGTTGCCATTTAAGTGACATCATAACACGTTGAAACAATTAAGGCCTGCACCATTTAAATGGTTTTGACAACTTTTTAATAAGTGGTTTTGGCATCTTCAAATTATTTTGACAACTTGTTAATAAGTGGTTTTGGCATCTTTAGATTAAGAGATATATCCACACTATATTCTATCTAAAACTTGTTATTTAAGTAATTCTTGTATCTTGAATTTGAAACTAAGTTACATACCTTGAAATCAAAAGTTACATGTTATAACGTAAGCTCAACGCATACTTTAAGATCAGAAAGTTTAATTCTATCACCTTGAAACATGAGATAACACATTAAATTCTATCACCTTGAAACATGAGATAACACAGATCGAACCCCATCAATCTCACATTTCCTTCGTGTTAACAATACACTTCTCATTTCCTTCTCGTTAACAATGCACTTCTCAAATATGTTAATTTATCAAAAGATTTGAAACTTTGTTAACAATGCACTTCTCACTCAAATATTTTAATTTATCAAAAGTTTTGAAACTTTGTTAACAATGCACTTTTCAAAGAAACTTTGTAAAATAGTTTTCTTTAAATATTAATTCATAACATATAAGATATAGCCATTTTTAGTTATAATTATTATTTATTTTTCAAGTTATAAAATTTATGGAAAATTTTTGAGCACTTTTTCTCATTTAGAGGATGATATCTAGGGTAAACTTTATAATTTTCAAAGCACAAATCTAATCAATGGCAATGCTAGAAGCTATTACAATAATATACTCATTAAAAGCTCAACATATCACTTGTGGGAATTGAACTTGACTGGGAAAGATAACAAATTCCTCTTAACCACCCAAACTAAACCCAATTAACAAAGCTACAACCATAATAACTACAAAATACAAAATGTTGAAATTAATTTTATAATGAAAGAGGCAAATACATCAATTTTTTTTTTAAAGCCGTACTGTCCATATGAAAAACTAAATAGAGTTCAAGGGTGGGCGGGCAACATTAAGGTCACATTAAACACATTTTTTAATGATTTATCAAGAGACATATTCATTCTTTAGGGGGTTAATGCTTTTTAATATGAATTATTGTTTTAATTAAATTGTTTTAAAAATCATTTAGTTTTAATATTGTTATATGTTTAATATTCTACTATATAGTTAAATTTATTTTTAATTTTTTCTTCACAATTATTTTTATATTAAAATCATTTTATTTATGGTAAGAATGAAATATCAAGTATCTATTTTGGTTGTGTGTGTGTTTTATTGATTTGAACTACATGGATTGTTGTTTATTAGGAGGTCTTTTCTAGTGGGTCGCTCATTTTCATATTACTTGGTACTAGATAATAGTTGACATCTTATATCATCTTAGAAAAACTAGAAATGAATGTCTTTATTGGCACACAACAAAACACGAGATTTACTTGGAGAGAAGTTTTCTAAAAAGTTCCCACTTATGTAGATACAAGTTTAAATGTGTAAAATGGAGATGGGAGTATCTCACTTGCATGAGTTGATGGACTACTGGATCAACATGTCATGTACCAAGAGCAAGGTGTCCACTGAAGGACATTCGATTTCCCACTTCGCTTATTGTTGGGCTTCTAATGGCCTTTGACATCAACTCATGACAAGTTGAATTATGAGAGTGTTTAGAAAGGAGTCATTGTCCTCTAGCAAGAGGCCTCAACCCTCCCCAATTTCACAAGTATCCTAATGTTCTTTTGGCCATCTTAAAACTACAACGTCCTGAAGCACTCAAGTAGGGTAGTCTATAGTGGTGGATCCTAAGCCTGCAACTAAATGATGGGGACTTCCTCCTACAACTAAATGACGGGGACTTCCTCCTAAAGACAAAGACCCTCGTTTTGACACAAGTCTAATTCCCCTATAACATGATATGTCATTGTCTTCTAGTCAATTGACCTTTTATGTTTATTGCTTTCTATTGAACAATATAACACTTAATGACTCTTAAAATTTGATAATCCTATATCACTAATTTTGATTAAATAAATTTTTATATTTTTCAAATCTTAACTATAATACATATCTCACAATTTTTTTTTTATAAAATATAATTTTTTATATATTAATAAAACATAAAATATTTTGTAAAAATAAATTAAAAAAAAGTATTGTCACACTCATATTAATCCCTACCCTTCGCGTTGTATGGACTATAGTAAATGGTCTTATTAGTCCCTACCCTTCGCGCTGTACGAACTATAGTAAACTGTTTTTCGTGTTTTTATTAATCATCCCCTTAAAAATATATTTTGATTTAAAGTTTTTTCTCATTCATAAATTTTGGAGTTTGCATTTCATTTTAGTTTAAAGTTTTAATTTCTACATCTTATTTGGCCTCATATCTCTATATCACTAATTTTGATTAAATAAATTTTTATATTTTTCAATTCTTAACTATAATACATATTTCACAAGATTTTTTTATAAAATATAATTTTTTATATATTAATAAAACATAAAATGTTTTGTAAAAATAAATTAAAAAAATGTATTGTCACACTCTTATTAGTCTCTGCTCTTCACGTTGTACAGACTATAGTAAATGGTTTTTCGTGTTTCTATTAATCATGCACTTAAAAATATAATATATTTTGATTTAAAGTTTTTTTCATTCATAAATTTAGGAGTTTGCATTTATTTTTAGTCTAAAATTTTAATTTGATATCTTATTTAGCCTCATATCTAGACAAACTTTGGATAAATTTGACATAACATTGATTTCTGATTGTGTGGATTAATGATAGACCTCATGTCTAGCAGACCTTAAATATTTATGTTTTAATGTGCTTTGTGCATGTTTATTGCTTTCTAAAAACTCATGGTCATTTTACTACAAGTATTGTCCATCATTTTATTACACATATTGCTCCACCAATGACACTGGTCAGCGCCATGCTCCAGAAAGTTGGTCTTCTAATACCACTACCTCCCTGCTGGTCTTCTACTATCGCTAGCTCCCTGCATCATAGAAGAAATGCAATACTTCGAGTCAATCTCCTACAGTGTGTGAAAGTGAAGCATCAATGAACCTGATTAAAAAACAGAGTTAACAACAACACACAAAAATATGTGAGCCTTGAGTGGTTTGACATCCAACCTTGCTGCGGAGTTGATCCAGAAAGTCGATGCCATTCCATCAGAACACATGTAGATAGAACCCTAGTGCTTCTTAAGCAACTAAGAGATGAAAGTGAGCAGCGACTGATTCTGCCTTTCTAGATCCTCCAACTACAACCTAAAATCCTTGCAATCTGGTTCCTTAGTGAGCATAGTCTGGGTCATGAAGGACTTTGTGTGCCAATATAGTTCAATTGTGCAGAGGAAATTGGTATCCTGGGAACGACTGGAGCCCAGATATGAAACTTTACTCGACTCTACTCGACTTGCAGGGAAATTTGCTCGGCACGATCTAAAACTGTCTCAATTGTGTTAGAGGGGGCAGCCTTCAAAGGACATGCCATTTGCCACATGGAGAGGAGCATCCAACCACTCATCCTTTCCTTATCAAGCTTGTGAGATACCCGATCCAGGGACTCTTTCAACCTTCAACCTTTGCATCTCAGTTATAGTGCATGTTTGTGCATAACTTTTCATAATAATTTGGAAGTGTCATGCCCATTTAAGAAGTTTTCTATGTGGTTTAGAAGTATTGCATGTAAATTTAGAAGTATTGAATGCCATTATTAAGTGTTGGGTATTAATTTATAATAATTGTATACATTTTAGAAGCATTTTTTGTTAATATAGATATTGTAACGTATGTGTTATTTTTTTTTGAAAATAAGCGAAATTTAAACTTATCTTTCACGGATTCTCATTTTTCTTTAAGTCTAGCAATGAAAATTAATATACTATTAGATCATGTGTTTTGGTTCATTGGTGTTTAGGGGGAATTTTGGTCCTCTCGTCTAGGGTTCCAATCTTGCCTAGGTTTCAAATAGGAATGATGCAATGAATGTACTTTTGATATTTTATCAAATTACAGTTCTTCGTTAAAAATGGACACCATAGAGGTGAGGGTCAAAGGGTGACAAACATGATCTCAAAACTCATTATTTGGGAAGAAACACATACATGCACTATGAAAATTGTTAAGAAAAATGTCAAACAAAAAACTCTAACCTCAATTAGATAAGGTTATGCTATGTCAAAGAACCTTATTGAGTCCAACTCAATCGATTAAAAATAATCATAATTAAATTAATTCATAAACAAACATTCACACTCACAATATTAACCATTCCCAATTGCACCAACAAACTTAAGTTATAAGTTCTTTATTGTATCTGTGTTGTTACAATAGAGATCAAAATCAATATTTACTATACCAACAAATTCCTTAGCTCCTATTTCTTGTCATCCATCTTCCTCATAAATATTCAAATCAATATCCTAAAAAATCCATTTTCCATATGAATATTCATGAATATTCAAATCAACATCTTAAGAAACCATGATTAAAGCATACAAAAGATTTCCCTCCAAGATTGCTAACACCGATCAAAAACACTAAATGAGAATAATCAAAATGCAAAGTTGACCCCTTCCCTTTTTTAATGGTATGTTTATCAAAAAGTTTATCATGCATCATTTCAGGATCTTTTTTTCTTAGAGAAAATTGTTTTGCTTTATTATATCCCTGTCTCATGAACTTTTAATACAACTTTACATTACAAAGTCCTTTCATAAAATTTGAGATTTTTTTAATAAGTTCCTTTTATTTTATACATCAAAGTATAACATCAAATTTTTTTTCATGGCCACTTTATTTACCCGAGTTAAAATACCTTTTACATCTCCTCCCCTCAAATGAAGCACTCATCTTAGTTTGAACTTATTCATCAAACCAGTGTAGGTATTATTCTCGCATGTCATCTTCCATTTCTTCGGTGGCCTTTTGCATCATGCACATAATTGTCTCCATTAAATCTTTACATGGGAAATAACTTGATTCTAAAGCATTGTGCCCTTCGAAGATGTAGGTATCCTATATTTAGGATTCTTGGTTTGGTTCTACTTGAATCATAAAATTAATTAAGAATATGATTAGATTATATTGCATATTTAGTTAGTAAAGAAATATGAAATACAATATGCATTTTAATATTAGGTGGCAATGCTATTTTGTATGCGATTTATCAAATTTTATTAAAATTTAGATAAATTATAATAAGTAAATTATCTATTTGATATGAACTTTACAAAGTTGTTATTTTTTGGAGGTGTTTTTTTATTAGTTTAAAAAAAAAAAAAGTAAAGTTACTAGTTTTATTATTTTTTTTAAGGTTATTTAAAAAAAAAAACTATGATTAATGTAATAATGTTTTTGTAAGTTTTTCTAAAAAATGTTATTAAATCATTTTTTTGAATAAGGTTGATATTGGTATCACTATTTTTTGTCAATAACTATTTATAAAATTAAATTAAATTAAAATTAAAAATTAAAAAACAAAAATTCAATATTCATATAATATATAATTTTTTTGTTTTATTTTTATTTTTAGAGGTTATATGGTAGTTCCACTTTTTCCATCTATTATTTTTGTGTCTTTTTTGGTGATTTGATATCACCATGTTTTCTAATATATTTAGAATTTATTTATTTATTTTAAAGAAAGGGAAGAGTAATTGGTCAATCATGTCTTAGTTTAATTATATAAAATTTAGTGAAAAATTTATTCTAAGTAGAAATTTTCATAGTAGTTATGAAATTTTGAACATTTAAAAAGATAGTTTCCTTTAATTTAGCAAAAAATGCCAAACTTTAGTGAAATTTTGCGAAATTTTGCAAACTTTTGAAAAAAAGTAATTCCCAACATTACTAATTCTCATCATTACTGCCCCTTTCCACCATGCTTTAAATTTTAACAAATTTGGCCAAATTTTTCCCCGTTTAACCAAATTTTACCACTTTTAATGCATAGACAGAGGAAGGGAAATTATTTGATTCCCTACACACACGAAAGGGTGACTCCATCATCACTTCCCCTCCATCCAAATTTTACCAAAATTCTTAAAACTTTCAAGTATGAAGGGGAAGGTGGTTTATTTCAAGAAGTCTGCTTTCACTCTTAAGATTTGCAAGTGCACCCTTGGATAGGTAGGTGTCACCACTCTTTCCCATACCTTGGATATTTATTTTGTTATATTATCAGATTTTTTGATTTCATCTTGCTCCCTTGTGGTTGCAATGGTGCTAGTTTGAACACAAGAACAATGTTAAAAAAAATGCAAAACCATGTGTATTTATCCGAAAACATCATCAATATGCCTTCAAACATATATCTTGGATTACTAACTATCAAATGTTGTGTATTTAGATATGACTTATTTTGTTTACAAACTCATTCATTTAATAATTAATTTAATGAATCATCATTAAGTTATTTGAGAGTTGTATTAGTAAGGGTTTCCCGTGTCTTTTGAATGAGTCATTCTATTATTAATCAATAAAATATTGCTATTCAATTGAGTGTTATTTTGGAGATATTTTCCTTCATCCTTTAATAAATGCATGCACATTCAAACTAAAGGATTCAAATGAAAAAATATGTGTTGTATTTGGTTGCAGAGGAGGATACACAAATATCAAACTAACCCAAATAGAACCAATTAGCTAAGGATTTAGATAGCATTTTAAATTCCATTACAATGTTTTTCTCTACCAATTGAGCCAAGGTTGGATGACTGATCAAGACATCTTAATGATAAGATGGCTAATTATTTTGCACCATAACTCAACACAATTAAGACATCTTAATGATAAGATGGATACTTATTTTGCACCATAACTCAACACAACTAAGACTTCTTAATGATAAGATGGCTAATTATTTTGTACCATAATTCAACACAATTAAGACATCTTAATGAGAAGTGCTTATTGAGTAGAAGTGCTTATTGAGTCAATTAATCCACACATTTCTGCCATTGGAGTAATGAATACAATATGTGAGAAACATATCCACATTGGATTGAGCATATATAAATAATAATGGCTACCCAAGTTTATCTACACTAACTAGACTTGGGAAAAACTTCCAACCAGAAAGTTACACTGAAGGATCCATACTATTAGAGATTCATATTTCTTTTATATACCAAACAAAGTATTCATCTTAGAACTATTTATAAACTTGGGGTTTACATCCTACACAATTACTACAACAAAACAACATAATATACTTATCATATGTTGGAAAATGAACTCTTCTTTCCCTTAACCAATACTACATTTAAGTTGGATAGAACACCAAACTTAAGATTAACTCAACAAGGATGCACCATGTGAACATTCAAAACTTCCCTTGATCAACAAGGTGAATAACTACATTCCCATATCGTGAAATGACAAATTTCTCCATTCCACATGTATGATAATTTGTCACTACCTAATCAATTAGGGAAAAAATGCATGTAGTATACTTATGAAGGTAATATGGGGTACCTAGGGAGGTACCCCAGGGGAATAATAATAGTTAGGTAGTTATGTATTGTTATATATGGAGGTCACTTCTAGTAAATAATACCCATGTAAAAGTGTGAACACAATGTATGTAAGAAGGCTTACTAGAAGGTCCCACCTACAAGAATTTTCCTAGGAGGTAGATATTATTGTATAAAGAAGTATAAACAATGTAATGGAGCATGATGAATTCTATTGTAATTGTTAAGCAAGTATTTCTTGAGGAGTGTTTCCTTCCTTAAAGAATAGTTCATGGTGTTATCCTACCTCAAGGGTTTCTCTCTAATTGTTGTGTTGATTATTTTGTATGGATGATTTGGTTTATTGTTGAAGTTAATGATTTCTCTTCTATCTCATATTTCCATATACAAAGTACATAACATTTCAAATCTTACTTATGCTAAGGATGTGCATTCCTACTTACATTATGCTAACTTAAATTTTTCCATAATTACCTTGGTGATAAAAATATATTATATAATAACATTGCAGAGTCTTATATCCATGGTTCCATTATTAGTCCCTTAAGAGTTGGACCATACTCCTTTTTTTATACAAATTGCATACTTTTTCCCCATAGTTATACAAATTGCATACTTATAAGGTTATGGTGAAGATTATTAGCCATACAAATTGCATACTTATAAGGTTATGGTGAAGATTATTAGCCATAGTAGAGTACCTTTTTAATATTATATATTATCATACCCCTAAAGCAAGGAAAGGAAACGCCCAAGTGGATTGGGTGAGGGATAAGAATTAATGGAGAGATGGTGGGAAGATGTGATAGACAAGGTATACCTCATCAAATCATGTCAAGGAAATCAAGGTAGATATGGGATCATTATTTTCAAGTCAATTCGAGGTCAACAACAATCGAGGTTGTTAATGGAGACTTGGAAAATGCTTAATGCCTACCCAAATGAGACACGTGGTAAGAATAACATAGTGAACATATATGCGGAGAATCTTCCAAAATTTGTTGTAATAAGAGGAAATAGAGCCAAAATTTGTTGTAATAAGAGGAAATAGAGGGTCAATGTTATGACGTAGTACAACCTACGTATTCATTAGAGTTCAGTAGTCCATCATGCATGAAAAAATCATCATGTCCATAATTTTCCATCCATCGTGACATATTAGCTTTGATGACTATCCTTTACTAAGGTATATATGTTCCATGGCCTAGGCATAAATCTCATTTCAAACAAGTTGCATGTGGTCTAGATTAAATTAAAATATGAGCATACAACACATATATTTAAATGAAAACCTTCATTGACATACATTTGTTTTCAAACAAAAATTTAATTTATTAAGGCTAGAGACAAACTCTTCCACTAAAATTTTGTTTCTATTTATCATTTATAAATTATACACAAATAACAAATAGATATGTAGTGCATAGATACTATCTCACCAACTTATCTTTATTAAATTTTGGGACATAAAATTACCTCATAAAATAATTCATTGAAAACTTATCAAACACAATATAATTACTATCAAAATAAAAATTCAAATCAGTAATATTAAATTAATAAAAAAAATACATTTATTTATTATTATTCAATATTATTAAATTAATAAAAAAATAAAACATTTATTTATTATTATTCATAATTATTAAATTTCAATGTATTATATCATATAATAATATAATACATTAAAATTAATTTTGAATATCATATTTATTTGTTTTAATTTTTTTCCTTACACCTTATCTACATCTAAAATAATAAAATAAAGACGATGTGAACTTAATGAATTGCATGAAGAGAAAATTTGTTTTAAATTTATTTTATACAATCATATCCATTTATCATCTAAAATAAATATGTATCCAAAATCTAAAATAATAAAATAAAGAATAAATAAATATTAATAAGATAAAGATTATGTGAACTTAGTCAATTATACTGATGTTATGGGAGAGTTAAATTAACAAACACTAACCTATCAACATCTTTTTCTAATCTATATTTATTTATGGGCATCTTTACTTTTTAGTGTATAAATAGTTTCTTATGTTTTTAAATTATATTTAATTTGTTTTAATAAACACATTGAATCAATAAATTATAATTAAAAAAGTATTATTTAAATTTTATTAATGTTTTTTTTTTAAATAAAGTAGGATCCTTATATTAATATCTATTTATGTTTATACATTGTCACCCATTAGTTACCTATTCTACCATAAAAGGGAAGCCATAATAGGTGGATTTCAACAAAAACTTAGAGTTTGACGCGTCACAACTTAAACAAAACAGTATGAACAAAACAATGATCAGAAATTGGTTGCCATGATCATCTAGCGTGCGTCGTGAGACATAAATTCTGCCCATCTTTGGAGAGGTGACAAAACCATAAGGAGAGCAAACAAAAAACTTGGAGGTGTTATTCCTTGTGCAAACTCGAGCTACCATGGATGTTGTAAGCATGGACGAACTTATGGCCACAAGATGGGCAATGATTTTGTGTTGGAGCATCCGCCAAAGTATCGAACAAGATATCCATTCTTTGGCCAAGGATATGCTGAATGTGCAGCTGCTCATCCTGCTTCTGCCTCATTTCAAAAATGATTTGGAGGTGCTCGTCCGAAATTCAGTTTGGGGAGAGCAGAGGTGTCTCCTCCGTCGTTTCCTTGCCTACGCTCGTCGAATGATGCTCCACCTACATGCTGGGGGGGATTTCTTCCTCCATAGCTACTAGTGCCAAACACCTGATCTTGTGTGTGGATTTTGGGGGGGTCAAGAGGATAATTGAGTAGAGGAGTTCTCTCTTTCAGAGGGGGCACCTCCTCTCCAACCGGGAGGCTACTAGGGATCAAAGGAGGTATGTGAGGGGGTGAGGAGGGAAGCTGAGGCGACCCCTGGCTGAAATATCCCTGATCCGGTTGATCAAGATATTTTCTACTGTCTTACTATTCCAGTGTACAGATCTGATACACTGGGGGTTTCTAGATGCGTTTTAGTGGTCGATGAAGATGTTCTCTTGTTTAAAGTGTTTGCATGTCAGTTATTATGGTTGCATGTGGGTTATTATAGTTGCATGTAGCATAACAAAGGTTTTACAA
>ML820425.1:56597-88898 GCA_009831015.1 Picea engelmannii | reverse complement strand
AATTAGGCTTAATTTATCGTTTAGCCTTAATTCCTCCTTATTCCTCCATCTGGTTCCCTGTTTGTGCCTGACTATAGTCTACGGGAACATATAGACCACTAAGTCACTCCCTGCTGGCCTAATCTTGGGGATGGGACATCACACTGGCTATTATGCCTGGGGTTGGGAGTGTGAATTGTGATGAGAGCTAGCTGGGAGGGGGTGAGTATATTGCACCTGAAGAGGGTGTTGTAATACATTGGTCCTCTTCTGGACTTCCCCCTCTCTCTTGGCATGGTGGAGGGGTTGTGGAGGCTGGCTTGTAGAGGAGTGAGGGTGAAGGGCAGAGGGACTGGTGGGGAAAGCTTGCGATGAAAATGCTTGAGAGAGCCGAGGAGCAAGAGGATTTGCAGAGGAGTGAAAATGAGAGAATTCACCAAATCATTTGCCTTCATAGTGCAGCTCGAGTTGACAGGGAGGCTTTCCATGAAAGTTGAGGTGGCAACTTCCATAGGCCCAGTGCCTAGCTCAGTACGCCTGGTTTGGTTCACGCGAGGGGCCATTAAACCTGCGAAGCTGTCTAGGCGCACTACCTTAACTCTCCGCTGAGTGTGGGTCATTAAGAAGGAATGGATGGGAGGTTGGCGACATGTGTTATTAACTCTCATTGTTGCCCCATGCCATTTATCCTCTGGCTATAGCTACATGTCACCCCATCCAGAGTAAATTTCATTTATGTTATTGAATAGATGAAATAAATTTAAAAAAGTAAATTACTTAAATGTTATTAAATACATTATTTATAATATTATTGAATTGATGAAATACCTAAAAATATTAAACCATGTAAACATATATTAAATCACTTAAACATCACAAATCATTTAAACATAGATTAAATTACTTAAATATCATTAATTTCATTAATTTGAAAGATGTTTCCATTTATATAATGAAGTAGATTTTTCATATAATTTAAAAATAAAAAACTATTAAAATACAATATATAATTTGTTTATAAGAATGTAGATATTCAGAGTGAGTCATGTTTGAGCTTTAAGAAATACATTAATTTTTTTATTATATAAAAGATATTTCAATATTTTATATAGAATTTATCTTAAAATTCAAGTAATATCAAATTTGTTTTCATTTTTATATAATTTAGAAATATAAATTTATTAAAATTACAATATAAAATTTGTTTTTCATTGATAATATTTTCATTGTAATTATTTTTAAAATTTTATATTTTATATAATTTTTTAAATTGATTTTTTTTTTTTTAAATTAAATTTTCTATTTTTAATTATTTAATTGAAATTTATATAATTAATAAAAAAATTCAAAAAATCTAATTAATAACATTAAATTAAAATATATTAAAATAAAAATTACTTATATCTTATTATTTTAATTTTATTATAATAATAATTAATTTTTAAGAATTATCAAATTTAATTAAAAATAATAATAAAAAAAAATCATTTTCTTAATATTATGCTCAACATATTATAAAATAAAAAAAATTTGAAAACACATTTATTAATTAAAAAACATAACTTTAAAAAGCCATTTCCTAGAAATTTTACATTATATCATTCCCTTGGATAGGTAAAGGCTTTTACAACACCAAGCAATATAATTTCCTCAATATCAAAACCACTAAAATTGAAATCCATTGAAATCAATGGATGAGACCACAAGTTTAATAGACTTTATAAAATTTCTTACACGAACACGAACAATTGAGAATGACAACATGGAGGTTTCTCAAATCTTTCAATTTACCAATGTAATCTCTTGTAATTAAGTTGAATGTTTGTAGTTAAGTCTACCAAATTAGCATTGTTAGGTTAAATTTTGTTGTTAGCAATTAATATGTAAATTATTTTTTCTAATCCGTTTTTAAAATTTTGACAACAAAACTCTTGGTAGAAACTAATTTCTCTATTGTTTATGGTAAAAGGCTATCATTTTTACAACATAAATTTTTAAATTTATCATTTTTATAGTATGAGTTTTTATATTTACTATTTTTATAGGATGAGTTTTTATGTTTTTCAGGTTTTAGTAGCATTTTATTGGTTACTTATAACATATTTTTTATATAATTGTTTCTATTTTTGTAAAATATATTTTATATGCTTGCTTGAGAGGCATTTCTAAAAATTTGTTCTTTATGGAGACATCTACGTTGGATTCTACAAATGTGTTGATTTTATTTCAAACAACAAACAAAAAGATCTATAATGTTATTAGTGGAAAAATACTATCATTAGACGAGGTAATGATAGATTTGTTTTTATTTATTTTTCCATATACCAAAAATTTATAATTTAAGTATGTTTCTCATATCCATATCTTCCACAACTAAATTCATTTTTAACAAAAATGAAAAAAAAAACTTCCCATGTCCATATCTTTGATTACTATAAAATGACAATAGAAAAAAAGAAGAAATGAGGTTGCTTCAAGCACTTTATTCTTTCTAATTTACAAACCAAAAGACAATTTGTATAAGAATTGAACTAACTTTGTTTTTATTATGTAGTTAAATTTAGCAAGATAACCGACATGGATGTCCTCGAGGCAAACATTTACATGAAAGAAATAGATGGATTGCTTACCTCAATGATATAAGGCTTTGAAACATATTAGAGAACATTTGAGATGGCATATGATCATTTGGAGGATGTTAAGTTCCTGTAATCTTACAGGGATGTTGATGCACTTCTTCGATGGTTGTACTCATTAATAATACATGAAGTCGTTCATTTTTAATCCATGGATCACAAACACTTAATTTTAGAATGACATAAATCATCATCTGGATATTGAATGTCCTTCATATGATGTCGACCAATCTAGGTTCAAACCGCTAGGAATCCATCAACTAAGCATGAAAAAAGGGATTGGGCCTCCAGAGAGAGGTAAGCATGATAATCAAGTCTTCCTCTCCATATTCAATCGTCTTTCTAGGATATACTATAGAACCGACCTGTATATTCAATCATTCTTCTTTATATAAAAAACTGACCCACCACTCACTATGTGCGGTCCTCACCTGCTTCTAGCTCATTTGATGATGTAAATTGTTGACCAATTTAACTGAAATGAATACAGGCAACCCTGCTTCTAGCTCATATGTTAATGTAAATGGTTGACCAATTTAACTGAAATGAATATAGGCGATTCCTTCCATTAAAATGAATACAGGGGATTCCTTCCTTCCATTAAATGCAATGTAGAGACAACTCACATACAACGACATTCCATGATATGTAGTGCAAGGACAACTCATAGGTCATCTCAACATTATCCTCTCGGCTGAAGAACACTGGGGAGGTCATTTCTTGCCAGGGCCTGCAGAAGCTACCTTCAAAGAGATTTTTGCCTCCAACAACCTTATTGATGTCAAGCCGAACAGATTGGTCCCTACTTGGCGTAATGGGCGGGCTGGCACTGAAGCCATTGCCAGACGTCTGGACCGTTTTTTAGTGACAGAAGATCTACTTTCCTCCTCCTTTGCGCCGTCCTCCTGGGTGGAATACCCTTATTTTTCGGACCACGCTCCCATCCTGCTCCAGCTGCTGCCTTCTGCTAACAGACCGACCCCTTATAAATTTAATCATCTTTGGCTTTCCGTTGACTCCTACTCAGCCATCATACACTCTACCTGGACTGATAGCCGCTTCCTTACTGAAAACAATCCTCAATTACGCCTAGTTTGGAAGCTCAAGGTCCTTAAATCTAACACGATCCAGTGGCATAAAGAATATTTAAAAGCGGAAGATGCCCGTCTACAGTCGCTGGAGACACACATTACCGCCCTCATCTACAAATCTTCCACTTCGGTCTTTACTGTGGAGGAGACGGACTGTCTTCGTGGGCTCGAAGCAAATAGGGCGTCTATCCTTCGAGATACTGAATTCTGCTGGAGGTTGCGTAGCCGCGCCACCTGGCTCAAGTGTGGCGATTCGAACACTAGCTTTTTTCACAAAGTGGCGAGCTCTAACCGAAACAAAAAGACCATCAGGTCTATTACTAGCGCAGATGATGGTTTCATTCGTGGTCAAAAAGATTTATTGAAGGAGGCGGCTGCTCACTTTTCTGGTCTTTTCAAGGATACACACATCCCTAATTTACCTGAACAAGCTTCTACAGCGAGCCTGTTCCCGTGCATGGTCACGGCTGAGGAGGCAACGGAGCTTTTTAAACCTGTCTCACTGGCCGAACTTTTTGATATTCTGCTACATTTTAAAAAAGAGCGTAGTCCTGGTCCGGATGGATGGACCACCGAATTATTCATCCATTACTTTGATCTCGTTGGTATCGACCTTCTCCAAATGGTCGAGGACTCTCGACTTAAGGGACAGATTGCTGGTGGCATAAATTCCACTTTTTTAGTCTTGATTCCGAAAGAGAATAATCCACTTACATTTAATGATTACAGACCGATTGCTCTGTGTAACCTTATTTATAAGGTCATCGCCAAGGTTATTTCTAATCAGATCAAACCGTACTTAGTGAAATGTCTTTCGGAGCGCCAATTGGGATTTCTGAAGGGTCGAAGGATACAGGACGCCATTGGAGCTGCCCACGAGTGCTTGCATAGCATTAAACAAAAGAAACAACAAGCTCTGGTCATGAAGCTTGATCTCAAGAAAGCTTTTGACTGTATCGATTGGGGGTTTTTGAGACTCATTCTACATGCTGCAGGCTTCGGGAACCAGCTCACTAATTGGATTCTGGCGTGTGTCACCAGTGCCAATTTTGCTGTCTTAGTCAATGGAGAGGCTTCTAGTTTTTTCAAAAGTGAGAGGGGGCTCCGACAGGGATGCCCTCTCTCACCTTACCTTTTCATCTTGATTATGGAAGGCCTTAGCCTTCTCCTCTCCAGGAGTTTTACTGATCATCATTTTTCTGGCATAAAGGTTGCTACGTTTATCAAGATCTTCCTCCTCATGTTTGTTGATGATGTCCTCATCATGAACAAAGCAGATTTTGAGGAATGGACGGTGATCCTGGATATCCTTCGTCAGTTCTGTTCCATCTCCGGTTTGTCCATTAACTTTGCAAAGTCCTCAGCTCATTACTGGGGACTCTCGGCTCCCGATCTCTCACTCTTCAAGAACCTTTTGCCCATAAATTTTATCGACTTAAAGGAGGGATTCAGCTATCTTGGGTACCAAATGCAGTTTGGTGCTTCCCACCCCAGTGATTGGCGCTGGCTTGTTGCTTCTTTTGAGCGGAAAATTGACTTCTGGTGTAACAAATGGCTGTCACTGGGTGGCAGATTCATTTTGATCAAAGCGGTGCTTGAGAGTCTTGCTGTGTACTGGATGACTTTGGAGCGGATCCCAAGCAAGATTACCTCCATTCTTCGAAGACTTACTTCAAATTTCTTGTGGAATAGTCAGGCTTGTAATCGCCGTTTTCACCTTTGTAGTTGGGAAACTCTCTGCAAGCCACGATGTAGTGGGGGCTGGGGCTTAAAAAATCTCCCTTTATTCAACACTGCTCTATTGGCCAGCTCATTCTGGAGAGCGGTCACACAAGAGAGTATCTGGCATAATATCATAGCTGACAAATATCTGGGATATCAGTCTTTCAGCAGCTGGATCAGAAATTCTTCCTTTCAGATAAAGAGAGCATCTCCCATCTGGAGAGGCCTGGTCACCTCTTCCCCTGTCATACTTCACTGGCTTAGATGGAAGCCTGGTTCGGGAAAGCAGATCCAGATCGGAAAGGATAAGATTCTCGGGCTGGATGAGAGCTCACTCCTCTCTCCGTCACTTTGCTCACACCTCCGTTCCCTTAACATTCTGACACTTGCACAGGCCAGATGGTCTGGTGCCCACGGCTTGCCTGATCACTGGATCGATAGTCATGATCTGGCCCTTGGTGGACTGTGGGAGGCAGAGTGGTTTCGCTTTACTTCGGCTGTCAAAAGCGCTGGCATCTCCCTCACGGACAATCCTGATCTACTGCTGTGGGCTGGTGGGGATGCCACGGGCACCCTCACGGTTAAGAATTTATATGTGGCTCTTCTTTCACAGAGTTTACAGGCCTGCGCTGTTTCCTCTTGGTTCTTCCAGCTTTGGCATTGGACCATTCCGCTCAAACTCAAGCTATTTCTCTGGCTCGCGGGAAAAGGTAAGATTCTCACTTGGGAAATGCTCCGCTGACGTGGATGGGAGGGGCCGGGGATCTGTCTTCTCTGCCGCAGTTCAATCGAAGATGTCCAGCACCTATTGATACACTGCAACTTTGCAAAGGAGGTCTGGTCTCGCCTCCTCCTTCTTTATTCTCTCCCTTACACCTGGAACAAGGACACCTTCTCTGATTGTTTACAATTCTGGAACAACCATAAATCCCATCCTGTTTGCTTGGCTGCACACATCTCCTGGCAGTTATGGCTTGAGCGAAACAGAGTGACCTTTGAAGACCACCCTCCAAACTTGCTGAAAGTTGTTAACAGAGTCCTATCTTCGTTCCACTGGAAACAAGCAGCGCCTATTACCCACCTCCACAAAGCTGTCGACCTTGATCTGCCAGCGGGATATACTTTTGCCTGCTTTGATGGTGCAGCACAGTCTGGCCGCTGTGGAGCAGGTGGTATTTTTAAATCGCATCACTCCAGGGTCACCAAGTGGTTTTTTAGTGGTGGATTGGGTACGAACACGAAGGCCGAGCTCTTGGGGCTCTGGACTACCCTTTTCCTTGCATCCTTGTGGTCTATTACAAATCTACTTGTCCTGGGTGATTCTCGCGTAGTCATCGATTGGATCAACAAAAAATCCAACCTCTCCTCTGTCCACATAGAAAACTGGAAACACCTTACGCTGGATTTGTCCAAGTCCTTTGTCGACGTCCAGTTTCTACATTTTCCCAGAGCACAAAATGGTGAGGCCGATGCTCTTTCTAAAAGAGCATTGCTGGAGGAAGCTGGGCGACTCGCCTTTTACCACAGTGAAAATGGCATTGACAGCCCATTGACTCTTCTCAGTATTTTTTGATTGTGGCATACTGTACAACTTTGCAAGGTCTGCTTCTTTGTTTTTCGGATGCTACAGCGCAAATGCTCAGGGCTACTAGCGCCTTTCTGGCGACTTCATGGACTGATTACAGTGCTCTTGCTGTCTTCCGATTGTTAACTTTTATATTTTCCACCTACCTTGTGACTGAGATTGTTGTTTGCTGTGATATCTCATTCATATTGTTGTTTTGCTGGGTTTCTGGTACTGTTTTGACCGGTTCCTTCGCTCATTGTCTGTTGAACTCTTCATTGTAAATGAATTTATACGCAATATAAATTCGAGCTCATTTTTTCCTGGAAAAAGGACAACTCATAGGTTACAACGATAGTGATTAAAATAATTGGACCATGCCTTCCATTCAATGTAGTGCAGGGACAACTCACAGGTTACAACGGTAGTGATTAAAACAATTGGTAGTGATTAAAACCATTGGACCATGCCTTCCTTTCAATGCAGTGCAAGGGCAACTCATAGGTTACGGGAACAATTGGACAATGCCTTCAACGTAATTAAAAAGGGTTGCAAGTTCAATGCTATTACGTTTCAATTGAAAGAATGTTAATTGCCATATGGTTTTAGCTCTATAAAGCAAGATAGTACTACTTGAGGTTGCACTAAGATAAGATTATAAGTTTAGTTCGTTATTTTATTTAATGACTAATGATTGTCCAAGGTTCCAAATTAACAATTATGGTTAAGGTTGTCTCATGATCTTTCTCATTCTAAACTAGATGAGACGTAATCCTAATTCTTCTTCTTTTTTATGTAGTAAATTAATAACTAATTAATAATTTTAGTTATGTTTCTATTTTTATGTAGCAAATTAATAACTAATTAATAATTTTAGTTATTTTTTATTTTTATGTAGCAAATTAATAATTTTAGTTATGTTTCTATAATAATATGTTTGTCTATGATATATTTTAAGTAAATTGAGATTCTTAAGAGTTTATGTACTAAATTATCCATAATTCAAAATAATAGAAGTGAGAAGTGAGGACTTGTAGTCTTGTTAAGCATCATGAACTAAACTTTATCCATAATTCAAAATAACAAAAGTGGGGACTTGTATTCATGCTTAGCAACAAATAGTTTTTTCAAGACAATTCATTCTTCACTAAATAAATAATGAAATTGCATTCATTTTAATATATTTCTTTTTCCTTTTAACTATAAATATGATTTTCTATTTTATTTTATTTTTCCTATTACTTATATCTAAGTAGAAATATAACCAATTTGTTTATTTATTAATAGTTGTTATACATTATTAAATATCTATTGTTATTAGTCCATGCCGAAGGCGTGGAGGGACTATATCGATCGATAATTCGTTGATTTCATATTAATATGTCCGTTGACTATAAATTTTTGCATCATGTCTATTGTTCGAACTATAGAACTAAAAACATTATTTTTTATATAATAAAAAAACCTTATATGTCATCATGTCATTGGAGAATAGACTGGAAGTCTTATTGCGAGCTTTGCTATTCCCAATGTTGTAAATGTTTAGATATCCAAAGTTTTGAGCATCGACACTCTTTTTTAATTTTTTAATTTTTATTGAAATGTTTACATACCGAAAGTTTTGAGCATCGACACTCTTTTTTATTTAATGTTTTTATTATTTCTATTTGTATTGGAATGTTTATACCGAAAGATTTGAGCATTGACACTCTTTTTGAGGTACTTGAATAGGCCTGGCAGCTTAAATGTTTACATAGCGCGAGGCCCTTAAACTTGACTGACAACTTAAATGTTTGCATAGCGTGAGGCCCTTAAACATGCCTAACAACCTTAAATGTTTACTTACATAAGATTCTCACAGTACATTTTCCCTCGATTTTTTCCATACAATGTTGCAGTGAATTTGGACAATATTGTTGTCCACAGCCACTTGCATAGCCATCATATGTTTCATACTTCTTCTATGCTTGGAATGCAATTTAGTCATCATTGAAGATACATATATTGTTTACTGGTTGCTTCTTGTTCGTTGGTTCATCGATTGTTGCTTGGTGTTGTTTGGTTCGACTTTGCAAGGTTGAGGTCATGCATCCGTAGTTGGACCTGCTGGTGCTTGTTGCTTGCTTTTTTTTGCTTCAACTTTGCAAAGGTTTGGGTCCTGCACCTACAGTTGGAGTTGTTTCTTCACTTTGCAGGGTTCAAGTCATGCACCCACAATTCGACCCACGCTTCTGTCGTTCATCGTTGTCGAGTAAGTTTCGATACCATAGTTTCATTCATATTTGTTCTTTGTTGTTTACTGTTTGCAGTTTGCAAGTAAGAATGTTTAAGTATTTCCACTTGCATGGCCATCATATGTTTCAGATTTCTTCTATGCTTGGAATGCAATTTGGTCATCATTGAAGATACATATATTGTTTACCGGTTCACTGGTTGTTGCTTGTTCGATGGTTCATTGGTTTCTTAGTTGTTGCTTGTTGTTATTTGGTTCAACTTTGCAAGTTTGATGTCCTGCACCTATATTTTGACCTGTTGGTACTTGCTCACTGGTTTGTTGCTTGTTGCTTGCTTTTGTTTGCTTCAAATTTGCAAGGTTGGGGTCTTGCACCGACAGTTGGAGTTGCTTTTTTCACTTTGTAGGGTTCAAGTCTTGCACCCACAAGTGGACCTGTTGTTCTGTCGTTCACCATTAACGAGTAAGTTTCAATATCATACTTTCATTTGTATCCATTGTATACTATTCGTTGTTGGAATTTTCAAGTAAGAATATGTAAGTATTTATTCATCATTCTTATCCTGCAGACTTTCCATAGAGGTTGGCATATCTTTTTCTCCTGCTCTTAAATTTTCCTCCGATTTTTTCTCGAGGATCTGCACCATGTGCATGCCAATGTCGTATGCACAACTTCGACTATCATTTTTTCTAGCATTACAAATCCCGGTCCTTTGTCGTGTGCGACGAAGTGGAAATCTAACGCCTATCCCGTATGGGAATTGAACTCATGTCTTTCGCATGAAAAATATGATGTCAAGCTTGTTGCCTTTGCAGGATGTTCTTGTAGAAGAAAACTGCAGGCAAGTGTAGAAGCGATATGTATGGTACAACAGTGCTTAGGCTGCACAAAAATTGCACAAAGTTGGCATATATTTCCCTCTTGCTCTTAATTTTTTCTCCAATTTTTTCTCCAAACTTTGAACCATACGTACATGCCTTTGCAAAATATTCTTGTAGAAGAAAAACGATGCTGAGATGGTTCTAGCAAGAGCAGTATTTCATTGATTGCAAATTGCAATATTCAATGTCTATGTCGCTCTACGTGCAACATTGCTAACACAATGAATGTTTTCTCAAATGCATCACACCATTTACATCTGGACGAAATCATTATCATTCTAGGATACTTTAGTGTTGACATGCTACAAAATAGTGCCATGACAAAACAATTGGAAAACTACATGTGCAATTACAATGTCAGCTCTCTTTTGGTTAATATAAAACATGTACAAAACACACTTATTCACCATATATGGTGAAATGTTCCCATATCACAATACAACCTCTTTATCTTGTACAAAGACCGGTCTGACCACGATGCAATTTGTCTTCTACTTGAATTATGAAATATACATCAAATATATTACAAAATTATATTTCCATGTCTCAAAGCATATCTGGATACTTTGGTGCACAAACCAAATCATTCAGCTACGACCATCCAACTTCTTAATATTTTCCGGCTTGTAATATATTTTGGCCAGGAAAAATTATATATAATCACAACCATGGATCAAGAAAAAGAAAGGTTCATGCTTCTAACTCTCTTTTATTCTATTCCTTTGCTTCTCATTTACTGTATGTACATATTACTTGTTTTCCCTTGCATACCATCTTACATTCATGTTCATTGTATTTTGTGCATTCCCACATTGAAACAAACAAAATAAATGGAGAAGACCAAGGACCCTTTACCACAAATGTAGGAGAGGAGATACAAAGGTGCATGCTTCTACTCTTATTGCATATTCCATTGTTTTGTATTTCATTTATTGTCTGTATATTTGTTCTATTGCTTTGCACCTAATTTATTGTATGTAGATACCATGTATCTTTCTACATAATAACTTATCTTCATGTCAATTGTATTCTCTGTGTTGCTACATTGAAATACATAGAACTGTTTTTATTTTTTTACGTCTCTTTCTACATACCAACTTACCTTCATGTCCAATGTTTTTTCTACATTGCTACATTGAAAGAAACATATTAGTTGGACAAGAGAATGAAGTCTTATATGCCACAACAGAGGAAGTTGAAGTACAATCTTCAAAAAGGTATGCCAATTGTGATGGTAAATCAAACACACAAAACGAGTAGGTGGATAAAATATTGGACTAGAAAACAATGATTTGGAAACAATGGGCCTTTGTTGAGACTTCTCGGTTCTGAACATTTCCCTCCCCATTTCTATTTTCCCACTCTCTATTGTCGTTTTTTTCCCCTCTTCTATACTTAACTGAATTCCCCTTTCTTTTTCTCCTCCACTTTCTCTTTCTGGTTGTTTTTCTTAGTAATTTTTCCGAAAATGTCTAGGTGCGCGGGTTGGTGGACTCACGGGTTCACATTTATACTCATGATTCCTTATCACAAGTCCAACTGATGGCTCCCTCATTCCATACTTAGCCACTTTTTCGATCGCAGGTTCCCAGGCTGGCAGACTCAAAATTGCGCCTCTAGCTTCGAGGGTTCCGCGATGTACAGATTGGCTGTCGAACTCCCCCATCATGCCATGTTTCGTGTTACACATTTTTGCAGTCAAAAATTCTGAGGCATACAATTTGAACGTCGGGTCTTCATGTTTCCTGAGCATCCCTTGACACCCTATTTCATATTCCATCTTCGTCGAGCCTGTATGTGGCATTCAGAACAATTATGGAAAATATACAATGCATATGCCTATTCATTCCTTTTGATGTTCATGTACACATTCTTGCATCAAAAAAAGTTGGACTAGTGACATGGGCATGAGCAATCAATCATCGCAAACTTCAATAGAAGGACAAGGCCAAAGGTAAAGATTCATACATTGTGCTCTTGATATGTTTATCAAACAAATATCCTGAGCTATTTATTCATCTATGTCATGATAAATATGTTGATGTCATCTGCAACACATACTTTGCAGTTCACAAGAAGTATTGATGAGCGCAAGTGAAACGCTGAACACAGTACAAGTTTCGCAGACTAAGGGGTATGGTTACAAAACCTTGGCCTGCATACTTCATCAAAGTTGTGCATCTATGTGTACATTTATGCCAGAGAAAAAAATAAAAAAATAAAAAAATAAAAAAAAATGTAGACCACCATTCACATTACTTTCCCTGTTCAAAAAATGTCATCGGGTCTAAACTTATAACACCCAATATACTATCGATAGAAGGCCTGAACAACCGTCGAACTGGACAAGTGTTCGTCGGGGACATAATGGTCATTTATAGAACCTACTTGGACAAGGCAAACAAAACTAGATGCATTGTGCATGCTGACATGACAGACAAGGAAGCCATGATGACAGTCACACTGACTATCACTACACAACTTGTCCAAAAACATGCAAAAAAGATCTTGCCAGGTAATGGGATATCCATTACAAATTTTAATATATTACCGAAAACAGTATATGACTGTGGTGATTGTGATTAGATTATATCACTAAAAAAAACAAGTATTGTGGAAAAAATTCTCGTGATTTCTTCAGAATATCATTTCATATCGGACACAACAATCATCCAACTTGCACAAAGCAATGACACTTACCCAATCAGAACCATTGGTGCAGTTGTCACACTCGCGAGAAAACTTGGCTCGCAACACATTCTCCATATTAAAGATGGAGAGTCAGAAAACGACAAGGCAATGGTATTGTTCTCCATATCTAGTTTATCCTTTCCTTTCACATGTTCATATATCTCAGTTATGTTACAAAACTATTACACTGTTTCGTTTTGCAGCTACAATTGTTCGACACCTATTCAAATTTGTTTTCCTCAATGGAACAACAATTGCATAAAGGGCAATTTCCACTTATGCTCTTCAAAAATATAACAAAGAAAATAGATGTTAAGGAAATGATATTTCACACAACCCAAGCAACATTTGTAACAAAATTATGAACAAACATAGTACAAGATCTCAAGAAACTAACTAGCTCCACAACTGTTGTGTATATACATCTACAATTCCATCCACACTTTGTTCATAAAAATCGCCTTGACCATTTTTCTGCAGTTTTTTTTGTTGTGTTGTTGTATATTATATTGTTCAATATATTAACTACTATGCTCACGTGCCCAGGTTGAGGGTGTTTTGGTTGCAACACATGCATACTTGACCCCCTTCGAGCCTATATTTTCCAAATGCAACTCTCCTGCTTCTGCCTCTACTGCTTTCATAAATGATGATACAATTTATTGTCTACGATGCAGTAAAAAATGCCCTTACATATATAGACATTGCCTTAATGCTACCATCCGAACCATCAACAACACAATCGTACATTGTAGAATTAGACAACCTCTGTTGCAAGATGTGCTTCCTGGGTTAGCATAATTTCCATACGAAGTATACCTAAAGAAAAAGACAAACAATGTCTACATGCTACGCGACTTTAGGATCCATAAAAAATTTACATTAAATGAGGACAATGCCATATTGCATATCGACTGAGCCAAAAAAAAAAAAATTGGATCAAGCATTGGTAAGAAACGAAACAATCTCATGTGTATCTGTCCATGCCATCCAATGAGGATACAAATACATTTTTGCAGTGCCATGGCAAATTGAATTGGAAGCGCATAAGATTGTTCAACCCAGGAATGAGAAGCATGAGGACAAACCCCATACAAAGTATCCAGTTGTGAATAAATAAGGTCCATCCTTTGAATTGTCAAAATGGCTTGCTCCTCTGAACGAAACCATCAGGCATTTCCAATAATATTGGAAATTTGGCATTGTTAGAACTGGTAATGATAGAACATAGTACTATTAGAAGCAAATGTTCATATTGATCTTGCTTCATGGTAAAATAGTAATCGACAAATTTTCTTGGTGCCCATTTGGGGATTTGGTTATAGCTGGGATACAATGCCCAATCTCCATTGGTTTTTTGATGGCTTATGTTTGGAAAACTTTTGTTCTTGTGCTTTCGTGTTGTAGTTCAAGGTTCTCATGGGCCCGGTTTATGAATTATGGTTGGACGATACATTCGGGATCTTAGCGGTTTTTCTATGATCTTAAAGAATATACAAGACCTACTTTGCCTTTTAATGTGGGCTCTGTGAAGCAAATGTAATATGTAACTCATTTTAGCACTTTTACTTGATCGATGAAATTACCAAAATTCATCTTCTGAAATATTTTGAAATAAAAGGATATATACTATGTGGAGTCCAATGGAACTATCATATCAACCACACATAATTAAAATCAAATTCGTCTTTGTTATACTTACGGTGAAGTTGACAGTACAATAATTTTACTTGAACATCCCAAAATTGATTTTCCTGTAGCTTTTTGATGCTTCTCTTATGCAAACACATCCTGGAAAGTATAAGCATGACTCACTTTATCTATTCCTTGATTGAAGAGCATGTTCACCTGTTTAATGCACTTTATATTTATTGTTAAGACCATCAATGGTGATTTGTTAACACCAATGCCCGCTTCCAAAAATTTCCCTCCCTTTGTTTTCCCTTTCTGGTTACTTAGTTGTTTTTCGAAAAATATCTAGGTGCGCAGGTTGGCGGATTCACGTGTTTAGATTTCCACTGATGCTTTTATATCAGGAGTCTGACCAACTGCTTTCCCATTCCATATTCATCAACTTTTTGGATCACGGGTTCTTGGGTAGGCGAGCTTAACATTACGTTTCCATATTTCCGTTCCCTGCAAACATCACTCAGACTTCCCCAATCTACAAATTGACAACCAAATTCCCCTTTCTTTTTCTCTTTTACTTTCTCTTTTTGGTTACTTAGTCATTTTTCCGAATATGTTTCATGATTTTATATCACGAGTTTGACCAACCGCTTCCCCATTCCATACTTGGTCACTATTTCCATCGGTGGTTCCTGGCCAGGCTTGCTCAACATTGGGTTTCCATTGTTTTGCGACCTACAAACAACACCCGAGGTTCCACGATATACAAATTGACCGCCGAAGTCCGTCATTATGCCCTATTCCATGTTACATATTTTGCAGTCAAAAGTTCAGAGACATACATTTTGACCATCGAGCCCTCATGTCTCCTGAGTATAACTTGTGACCCTGTTTTGAAGCCTGACTGACTGCTTTCCATACTTGGCCATTTCTTGGAATCTCTTTCACAGGTTGGTGGGTTCACGAAATGTCCAATGCTTAATCGTTCTTTTCCATCCCCACCACCTTCGCACTTCTTTCTAGATATGCAATTATTAAGTTTCAATGCTAATAGCTCATTCTGTAGGAACCGTTAAGATTATCATTAATGTATGAAATGCTCGAGGAGATTTGTCATTAATATGAATTAAACCAAGATTTCTAGAGGGTTGTGTTATCCCTTTCGAGTGTTCATTTCAAGCATCATGGAATCTCTTTCATGCGTCGTCAGGTTGGCAGCATCACAAAATCTCCAATCCTTCATCGCTCTTCATCGTCACCGCCACCTTCACACATTTTTTCTAAGTATGCAATTAGTAAGATTTAATGGTAACAACTCATTATGCATGAACTGTAGAGATTGTCATTGATCAACGAAAGGCTCGAGGAGATCTCCCATTGATACACATTAAACCAATATTTGTGGAGGGTTTTATTATCCCTTCAGAATGTTCATTTCAAGCATCATCTGGAGCAAACAAACATTTTCATTAACTTATGGCAGTAATTCGACAATAGTTCTGTCTAGATACAGTAAACATATTCGAGCACAATGACCAGAACTTCTAGTGGTCCAGGGCATATTCTTACTACTCATCTCTTTTTGCCCAGAAGCAAAGAAGGAGATGGTCCCTTGGTGCATCGAGAGATATATTTCAAGCAAAATAATTTCAAGGCAACTCCCCCTGCTCAGACAACCCGCCCCTTGCGTTGATGGTTGATGTAGAGGTTGATGCGCTCGATTTCGAGCTCGAAGAAAATGATATGATGGACGATGATACGATGATGGATGATGGCAATGAAGACATTGTTCCCACTCCTGCGCCCAAATTAAAATCCACCATAATGGGGGGCATTTCCTGGCTCGAAGATGGCGGCCTTGACAAGACTAAAGGAAGGAAGGGGTTTAAGAAAAGAAACCGACACTGAACGCAATAGCCACTTTGCAGCTCAAGAGTTTGAGTCTGTTGGCTCGGATGGCAGTCCTCACCCTCAGAGATGGTATCCCTTCCTTTCATTTTTAGGGTTTTGGATTTGTCCCTAGTGCAACCTATGTCCCTGAAGTCTTTGACTGTAAGGAAATGGTCTCTTGGTGCACCAATAGATATATTTCAAGCCAAAGAATTATTCAATTGTGGGACCACCCTCCTATTCTCTGGAGATACATTTAACATCTTAGGGGGTGAGGACCGAACTCCTAATGGTGCAAGGCATATTCCTACTACTCATCCCCTTCCTCCCAAAACAAAGTAATTTGGACCTCTAGAATTGTTCATGCAGCTTGTGTCCCTGAATTCTTTGCCTGTAAGGAGGGTGTATCTTGGTCCCCTTCCTCCCAGAACGAAGTAATTTGGACCTCTCGAATTGCTCATGCATGTTGTGTCCCTGAAGTCTTTGGCTGTAAGGAGGTGGTCTCTTGGTGTGTCTTCACTTTCAGTTTTGGGCTCTTCCGCTTGCCCTACAAATTTTTTTCTCTTCTTCCTCATGGGAAGCTTGTGAGAACTATCAATTTTACCATGAGGAGGGTTCTTATCTCCTCATGCGTTTGAAGAATTCTAGGTTTATTTCTTATTGGGGTGGGATATTGGAGCGATGTTGTGGGATGGTGTACTCTTCGCAGTGGTGGCCAAGGATTGGAAACTCTTCTCACCAGGGCCTTTTCCCTGTTATTTGTACAATTCAATGGTGCTTTGCAATGTCTCTAGGTCACCAGTGTCAGGAGCAGGAGTGTTGTTGACCTGTTTCAATCCAAAGAATTATTCCACTGCGGAACCACTCTCCTGTTTCTTTGTCACCTCAGGTCTTCCACAAGATATTGAGATTGTGGCACCCAACATTGTCCTTCCGAGGAGAAGACTGCAAGGAGTTCCTAAAAAAGCACGGTAATCAGTTTTGTATGCTTGTGTAAGAGCTTGTCGATGGCTCCTGCATGTTGTCGCACAAGATGGACAACACATAATTGTATGCATGTTTTTTTTTTGTAGCTCCTGTACCTGTATTTATGACAAATATATTTAATACTTTGGTGCAAAGAACTCAGTCCAATGTTTAAGGATAAATATATATTGCCCACTATTTTTTTTTTTAGATTTACTATTAAAAAAATTGCCTTGGAATCTTGGTTGGTGCTTGTTGAAGGAAAATCTCCCTGCGGACAGGTAGATCTCCTCAAAGAGCTAGACTCTTAACTCTAAGACAGAAAGTGCTTATCATGGTCACTGACTTCCTTTTAGATCTAGGTGGACTAGTGTGTGAGGAGGAAGGAGAAAAGAAGTACCTTTTACCAGTGTTTGTCCCTGCACACTCCGAATTAAGCTCCAAACTTTCGCTCTTCGATAAGCCCTATAGACAAACAAAGTACGACCACTTCCTACTCTATAAAGATTATTCCGAAATAGGTCTATCTACTAAAGAGACAAATTCATGTGAGATTGAACACGAATTAGAAAGAAACAGTCCAAGAAAATTATATTAATGAGGACAAAACATTGCTTACAACCATAGATGAATTGCAGTAGTTTCGTCAAGTCCTCCTTGTCTACCCCTTTCTCAAAAGACCCATGATCTGAATGATGATAACTTCATTGATTGCTCCCTATGAGATCATAGGTCTCTTGCTGTCAAATTATCTCTGTTCCAGCACCACTTATAAGATCATAAGTTTGGTGTGATTCTCTCTTTTCAGTCCCTCTTTCACCATGAGAAATCTTGCTTATATAGCCTTGGAGAGGCTTTAACCACTTGATATATCCTTGGGGAAGTTGAGGATCTGCCCTAAGATCATGGCTGGACTAGGGATTTGAATCCAATTTCCTTCCAAGAATGAAAGGATCCTTCCCCCATTCATCTCAACAACTTAACCACTGCCCAGAATAGGCAACGCTCCCTCAAAAGGGCCATCAGAGCGTTGTAGCGCTCCCTAGTAGTGTTTAGGGGAGCGCCAACACTCCTGAAAGTAGGAGGGCTCTTGCAAAAGGGTTGATGCAGTTCTATAACACTCCCTAATGGCTTATGGGGGGGTGCCAGCACTCTTGAGATAGTTATAGGGGAGCTCTCCCCTCCAAAAACTTATTTTTTTGAGTGTTTTTAGATGGAAAAAGGTTCATGAGCCCAATTAACCTTTCCTCCTCTTCCAAAGAAAATGTTTGAGGTGTTTCAAGTGTCCTTCTCATGTCGTTATAGGCACAACATAGGCATCATGGCAGTGTGCTTCCCTGACACTTGCGACACTTGTGAGCAAAATGCGACACTTGCGACCTTTGTAACGATGACACTTGCGACACTATCAAAGTGAGTATTTTTTATGTGTAATGGATTGCCCCCCAAAGTATGAAGTTAGAAGACAAGAACTAGTAACTGAAATGCTTTGTACACTTTCAAGCAAGGGTATAGACGCAAAGAACCTGACAAAAACTACACACAAACATCCAACAAATATTATGACATGTTTCAAACCCAAGGCAGACATACCTATGCTTGGCTGATCAAGACTTGCAAGATATGGCCACCAAAAAATACATTGCGGATCCATAATTGTATTGATAAAAATGTATAGCCACTGAAAACACACTGTGGATCTATACTCGTATGACATGAACTGATCGTAGCCACGAATAATACATAGTGGATCTACGAGATGACAAGACATAGCCATGACCAATACAAAGTGGATCTATGTAACAGTATATGTGTCATTGTTCAAAAGAAACTCCATCGCAACCTGGGAAAAGTACATATCAAAGTGATCACTCAACCCAGGGTCTTCTTACCGATCCTAATGTAGTACAAATCTAACCATGTGAATAGATGTCTCGATGTCGAACATGGCATAAACCACTTGATTACCGGTCAATGATGTAAACCGTTAACAAGCGCGGGGGAGATCACCATTAATGTCAATGATTCCCAAGGTACTCTAGTACATTCCAATGAATGTGAATGGATGAGATGAAGTCGAACATCCGTGGAATCATCCGATTAGAGGTCAATGATGTAAACCCACTGTCAAATGTGAGGAGGCCTACCATTGAGGCATGCAGGTCCCAAAGTACTAACTGGTTTCTAAGTCTAGTTCCTGGATAATGTGTTGAAGTCGACAGGAATAGGCTCGTTGAAGGAGGGCCTTGATGTATCCCCCATCTACGACATGAAACAGACACAGAGATGTATTGGTAGATCAAATGAACATGGACTGACATGGGTATTGAGACAAGATATTTGTGATGGCTGACTCTCGAGGTAGATACTTCCCTTGAACACTGAGGCATAACAACAGAAACATGACATGGACCAAAACTTGATGATGCAGTGGATGTTGTGACTTACGTCAGGTGACCCAGAGGAGTGAAAGAAACTCAAAGGATTGGCTCAGTGCAGAGGTTCAGCGGATTATAATGTGTGCAAAAGACAAAGTGTCGTGTTCAAGGGCGACTCTAAGAGTTACTTGGTAATGTTCTCACAAAACTGCTTGGCTTGCTTCTTTCAAATTTTCCCCCATCCAGATAGACGAGTACCTCTTTTTAATTTAACGAGATCGAGGAGGATAACAAATGCTCGATAAAACTCACCTTCGGTAAGTTCCTCTTCCTTTGTTTAACGAACTGGAAGAAGTAAGGGTTCGATCCCATATGGGCCTGTCAATGTTTTGTTTAGCGAGTCCAAAGACATAAAACTCGAAGGTTTTTCATGATTATAGAGTCTGGAAAGACACTTAAAAGAGAACTCGCTCAGTTCCTTTTTCGTAAAGTAGTCTGACGAGACCGAAAAAGAGATAAACTATCACTCAACAGATGTTTTATTCAAACACTTTAACGAGCATGAAGAGAACAAGGTCGCTTGGTAATCTTTTCATGTTTAGAGAGACTGAAAATAGCTTAAAGATTACTCCAGTGTTGTCCTTTTTCGTAATGTTAGTCTCCCGAGGCCAAAAAAGAGATAAATTATCACTCGAAAGACGCCCTTTCAAACCGTTTAATGAGTGGAAAAGGAAGCAAGATCACTCGACAATCTTTTCATGTTTAGAGAGTCTGAAAAGAGATTAAAGGAGACTCCAGGGGGTTCCTTTTTCGTGTATCCATACAGGTCCGAAAAAGAGATAAAATTCTACCCGGAAGCATTCTCATGTATTTACGAGCACGAGAAAGAACAAAGACTAAGATCGGTATGCCCCCAACTTGAAAGCTAGTGTCTTAACTCCAGAAATATCATCAAAGGTTGGAGACATGCCCTCCAAGCTTCAATTCATTCATTGGCTCTGAGGTCGTCACCAATTTCTCTAGTAGATGAGAAAAAGGAGAAGGGTGGATGAAAAGAAGGTTCAAGAGAGGTGACTATTTCATTTTTTAATGAGCTTGACACAGGAAAAGAACTATGCTCAGGACCTCTGTTTCATTTTTTAACGAGCTTTCCACAGAGAAGAGAAACTATGCTTGCGGTTTCGTCTGGATCATGGCTTCCAAGAGGATAATTCTCTGGAAGGGTACCATGTCAATGGATAAAACGTGGTCATGGCCTCCAAGAGATCTTCGCTGGATGGAAGATAATCACTCGGGAAAGAACACATGTCGAGGGTCATGATATGAGTAAGGAGATCAAGCTCCAATAATCCTACCGAAGAAATCACCATGTCCACTACCGGATCCAAATCATCGAAAGTTGAAAGCATGGGAGATGATGAAAAATCAACACCAGGAGGGGAGATAAACGGTATATCTGCCTGAATTTCTTCACGAGGGGGAAGAAAAGAGGATCGGTAATAGTTATTATCACGAAGTACCTTGTCAATGCGAAACATTTCCAGAATAGATTCATCCAAAGGAAAAGGTGGGGAAATGTAGTCGATCGCAGCCGACAAGGAACTCAATCGTGATTGCATCGAGGAAATGTCAGGCGCCAATAGATGTTGGTCATCTGACGAGGGAGAAGCGGATTGGGTAGAAACGTATAATGTTTCAGCTGGACTAAGTGGCATGGTGTCACTTAGTGCATTGAATTCCAAAGGACAAGGTACAATCCAAGGGTTAGATGATTCCAAAGATTGATAAGCCGCGGTCGAAATCATATTGACGGTGGAAATGTGATGTGTAGTCAGTGGAAGTGGTGTATGGAAGGTACCCATGAGGCTAGAATATTTTAGTAAGCCAACACCAACACTTTCATACGTGATCTTGTGGTCTCCCAAGAAAGGAATATTGTTGGTAGCGGGAGCGCGAGCATCGATCGTGCAGAAATCCAACTGATCAACAGTGACAATTTTTCCATGGTGAGGAAATTGTACACATCGAAAGACCGATGAGGCAACAACAGTCATAGTATAAAACCAACTTCTTCCAAGTAACAAGTTGTAATCGAGGGGAGCATCGACCACCTCGACATCAACAGTAACAATTTTGCCACCCAATTGGATGGGAAAGGACTGTAAAATCCCATGGGGATGAAAACCTTGCCCATTGAAGGCACATAACATCGTTGGGGATTTGTTGAGTGCTGGTAATTTTAAACCTTTCCAACACGCTAAAGACATGACACAAGTTGAGGCTCCCGCATCCAGAATAGTTCGATGGATTTGTTGATTGTGAACAACAATATCAACTTGGAAAGCAAGTTGGTGGGAGAGTCGAGACGCATAATTATCCAGGTTAAACATGATCTGATTGGACGACTCAGGATCAACATCACCAAGATCGGTCAAGAGCATTCTATGTTGACTGGGGCAGTGTTGTAGAACTTCTAACGCAAACATAGCACACGGTGCTTAAGCCAAATCTTCAACAATGTTGTAGTTTTGGGTAGAACGTGAACTAGGATTAAAGGTAGCTTTGCGGATAGTGCTCTTAGGAGGGCGTAAGATAGAGTCGAACGTGGGTTTATCAATCTGAAGTGGTCCAGACGGAGGATTAATCGATGGAATACTAACAGAGGATGATGATGGATCCAGTAAAGTGTCGGCACCTTTAGCGTCTTTTCCTTTGTCAAGGTTACCTGGTGTGTCATAGGTCTTAGAGAGAGTGGTCAAATTGATCCCATTAAACATATAGATATGTGCACTCGATGAGGCCTTATCATTAAGATCGATAGAACTGCCCCTAGGAGAGGGGGTTTGAGCAACCATGGATTGCTGCCATGGAAAAGGTTGAGTAAGCATAGCGGGTTTTGACTTCCCTTGGAAAATTTTGGCCACTTCATTGCGAAGTGGACAATCTCGAGTGTAGTGATCATCACCACAAATGATACATGGGAATTTCATTTTCCATTGTGGTTGCTTTTCGGTAGCAGGTGTTTGATTTTTGGGTTGTTCATTATTATTTTTTGATTTATTATTTGTCTTCTTCTTACCTCCGGATTGTTGTGAAGGGGCAGATTGAACTGCATTCACCTCAGAGATCTGAGTTTGAGGGGAGGTAGAGGAGGGTGTAGTTGATTTGGAAAAAGATTGAGTTTTGACGGAACCGATAACACCATCCGCATGAGATGAGGACGATGGCTTAGAAGGATCGGTATTAGCTCGAGCAACATTCAGAAGCAAATCATACAAAGTACCAGATTGGGAATAAACCAAATCTAAGTACTGAGCCCGAGCAATGGCTTATTCCTCTGTGACCACACCACCCATAGTGACATCGCGAGCAATCGGGGGAAACAGTGATTTAGTAAACCATTCTGCCAAGAGCATGTCAGGAATGACTGCCTTGATCATATTTTGTCATCACCTCCACTCATGAATATGGTCATAGATATGCACAGAGTTAGTTTGACGAAGGGAGGTCGAGAGTTTAGTACCTGTCTCGTAGTGAATAGCCAGTTGAAAGTGCGTGAGGAAAGACATGGCAAGGGAATTGAAATCATGAAAAGAAGCACGTGGTAGTTCAATATACCACTTTGTTGCTGAACCAGTAAGCCTTCGCTGGAAAAGACGCAAACATATAGAATCATCCATGAGGGAGTTTGATGAACACCACAAATGGAAATTCATCACATGGTTGTTCGGATCTTCGCAAGGGTTTCCGTCAAATTTTGGAATATCAGAAGGAAGCTTAGCTGGAATGACTGGCCAAACCGGTGAATGAGAAATAGGATTATTAGTTAACCAAGACAAGTTTGGGAGATCTAGAGTCACAAGGAAAGGTAGCTGTTGGTTAATGTGAAAATGATACTGGTGTGGCATAGGAACACCAGTAGGACCATAGACTGGGTTAGGAGGATAGTTGTAACTAGTAGGCCCTCCTACATACGGTTGTTGTTGGCCAGGATAAGAAGGATTCGATGGTGCATGAGAAACATGGGCATAACCCGGTGGGTTCTGCACATTATAGGCTGGGTGATTTATTTTCCCATGAGGAGGATAAACATTTTGGCCTTGAGAATGGTAAGGAGTATATCCCGGAGGCAGATACACATGAGGCCCATAAGGAGGATAAGATTGTGGTCCCGGAGAACTCCATGTGGTGTTTTGGATACCGCCCGGATAAGATTGCCCGTAAGATGTTTCGGGAGGGACAGGATTGGATGCTCCTCCTAGTGGGGTTGAATAAAAGTGCCTCCTGAAGATACTCCCCAGGATTGTGAAGGGTTTCCAGCAAACAAGGGTTTCCCCCCTACCAGTAGTGGATTTACAATCGTGGTGTGACTGGAAAACAGAGGTTGCCCTCCAGGAGGAGTATGAAAAGGGGGTTGTCCCCTGGGAGGGGTAGACCTGTCATAGAAAGATAGTCCTCCAAGAGGGAAAGGTATGTTGGATGGTGGTTTCCCTCCAGTCGGTTGTGTTTAGCCAACAGGGGTCTGCATTCTCAGGTGAGAAGATGTCCCAGCAGGATCATGTGGAACATGCAGCGTTGTAGAGTAAAGGCTTGTAGAAACAGGGGTAGAGATTGAAGTGCTTTGGGGATGAGTAGAGGTGATGAGTGCAACATTGGGATGGACTGGTTCTAGCATGGTAGTAGAGTGAATAACTTGATCGACTGGGTGATTCATGGTTTGACCAGATGGTCCTGTTTCACTAGGAGTGTCATGAGGAGGAAAGGGTTGTCGAATAGATTCGAAATGTTCATAGAGATCACGTCTAGATGAAGTCCTCCATACAGAACGAGCAGGCGTGGGATTGGTTGCTACTGCGGTGCTAGGACGAACATGAGTCCTGTACTCGTCACTAAAGAGTGGTTCCGTGGATCCCATATATGTTTCAGTAAAGATCCTCTCCGATAACCATGGGATCTCTTCGTCTATGACGCTCCCAAGGGAGTCTAAACGAACCAAAAGTGGTTTGAGAGGAGTTACCAACACGGGTGTGGTGGGATTTTCAACCGTGTCCAAAGCGTCTTCTGGGTTATCTAACGGGGGAGCAATAACACTTCCGACGTCAGATGGATTTTCTACCTCTCTATGGTAGTTGTCTTTTGGAGGGTTAGGAGGTAAGGGTTGATAGCTTTCCGGAGGCAACCCTTGCATCCTACGTGATTGGTGAAGACCTTTATCGTCTACGGGCTCAATTGTGGAGAATAACAGATCACACTGAAAATCTAGGGCCAACTAACAAAAAGAAACAACATGCGCTAAAAAATCTAGGAATCAACCAAGCAGACAAAACTTCTCTCGATGACCTTACTAGTTGGTGATGAAATCCAACGTCGCGTGATCAGGTCGAGAAGGAGCTGGGATATGGTGGAACAGTTACAATGGCGACCTGCTTAACGAACTTATGCCTTTGTGCAAGCTTCCACACAGTAATTGTGGATTTACCCTCCAAGGAGCCTGAGTGAGTTTGACCAATGTCTGTTCCAGGTACAGTGAGACTTCCCTTCACCATCACCTTGTGTAAGCACCTAAAGATTATGGCAACTAAAGATACCAATTCGTAGTGAGTCCCTGGGTGGGTACAGTCGACAGTCCGATCCGAAATGTATGGGTAAGATAACAAGTCCGAAATCAACCCGAAAGGCTCCCACACATAATCGTGAGTATACCTTCCAGTGACCCCCAGTATACGATCCGACCACTACAAACAGTCAAACCACGAAGGGATAATCTTTGTAATTCGCCCGAATGCGACCCCGTGCATAACCCCTGTGTGAGAGGGGGATCCCAGAAAACCAATACGACAATTGGATTTGACTCTCCCTATCTCAGGATGCTAATTTTTTTTTTGAAAACTTTGGAGAGTTGTACTCACAGCCTAATCCAAAGTGCTAACCCTATTCTACTGTTGGTGGAAGATCCTAAAAACAAAAATGTTCTAGATAGTTTTTAATTAGCGTTCATTTTATAGTTGTTCTTTACTCAAAGGGTGCACGAAAGTGAAACTGATGGAATGATGACTCAATGCCCAAAAATATGCATAGAATATGATAAGCAATCATTTCTTTTCAATGAACGCCTATTTAAGGGAAAGAGAAGGAGTCGTTTTCACTTTCAAACACTAATATGAAAAGTCCTCAATCAATCGGTTCTCAATCGAATCCAATGCAATGCTAAAACATTTTCAAAAACACCTTCTAATATGCAAATCAAGCACTAATATGTGTCTTTCTCGTTTGTATGCGAATGATGACTAATTCAATGCAAAAACTTCTCCTATCAACTACCTTTTCAGATCAAGGAGATTCAGACAAGTATGATCAGATTTCGCACACACAACAGACACCCTCTTGTTGTGATTGAAACAAGAAGCAAACAAAAAACAAATATAACAAAGCAAAATCAAAGAATTCACACAAAAATGAGGTGTTCGAAGAACAATGACCTCAAAAAACCAAGTGAGAAGAGTCATAGACTTCAGATGTCCTTCACTGGAGTTCCCACTCAGTCGGATAGGAGAGAAGAAAACAGTGGAATGATTTCAAGCTCTCAACAGCAAAAACTCAAAAAATAATGAAGAAGGGATTAAAATATGAACAAAAAGGTGTTTACTTCTCAGGAGGAAGCATGTCAAAGGTCAAAATAAGAATCATTGAATCACAAAGCAGCTCAACAAGTGAAAAAACAGGATCTGGACCTCCAAAAAATGCAATTTTTGAAGAGATTTTATGCAAAAAGGGGATGGAGCTCTGGTGTAAGGGACACCAGGGCATTATAACACTCTTTCCAATAGCTTAAGGGATCACTGGCGCTCTGCTAACAAGGCAGGGGAGCGTTGGAGTCCTAAAGCTCAGAAAAAGGTCTAAAAAACCCAAATTTTCAATGGAATTTTTGCAATCAAGCTGAGTGTGATGGGGTAAAGAGTCAATCAACAAATGCAATCAGATATGAAGGGGTGAAAAAGGCCTAAGAAAACAAAGAGTAAGACAAGGTCTATGAGGAAAAATCAAAACCAAAATTTTCGATTCGAACTCCCCAGTGGAGTCGCAAGTTTCTGTTGAAGGAAAATCTCCCTGCGGACAGGTAGATCTCCTCAAAGAGATAGACTCTTAACTCTAAGACAGAAAGTGCTTATCATGGTCACTGACTTCCTTTTAGATCTAGGTGGACTAGTGTGTGAAGAGGAAGGAGAAAAGAAGTACCTTTTACCGGTGTTTGTCCCTGCACGCTCCGAATTAAGCTCCAAATTTTCGCTCTTCGATAAGCCCTGTAGACAAACAAAGTATGACCACTTCCTACTCTATCAAGATTAGTCCGAAATAGGTCTATCTACTAAAGAGAAAAATTCATGTGAGATTGAACACGAATTAGAAAGAAACATGCCAAACAACTTATATTAATGAGGACAAAACATTGCTTACAACAATAGATGAATTGCAGCAGTTTCGTCAAGTCCTCCTTGTCTACCCCTTGCTCAAAAGATCCACGATCCGAATGATGATAACTTCACTGATTTCTCTCTATGAGATCATAGGTCTCTTTCTGCCAAATTATCTCTGTTCCAGCACCACTTATAAGATCATAAGTTTGGTGTGATTCTCTCTTTTCAGTCCCTCTTTCACCATGAGAAAGCTTGCTTATATAGCCTTAGAGAGGCTTTAACCACTTGAGATATCCTTGGGGAAGTTGAGGATTTGCCTCCTTCAGTTGAGGATCTGCCCTAAGATCATGGTTGGACTAGGGATTCGAATCCAACTGCCTTCCAAGAATGAAAGGATCCTTCGCCCATTCATCTCAACAACTTAACCACTGCCTAGAATAGGCAGCGCTCCCTCAAAAGGGCCATCAGAGCGTTGTAGCGCTCCCTAGTAGTGTTTAGGGGAGTGCCAACACTCCTGAAAGTAGGAGAACTCCTGCAAAAGGGTTTATGTAGTGCTATAATGCTCCCTAATGGCTTATGGGGGGGTGCCAACACTCCTGAGATAGTTATAGGGGAGCGCTCCCCTCCAAAAACTTAATTTTTTGAGTGTTTTCAGATGGCAAAAGGTTCATGAGCCTAGTTAACCTTTCCTCCTCTTCCAAAGAAAATGTTTGAGGTGTTTCAAGTGTCCTTCTCATGTCGTTATAGGCACAACATAGGTATCATGGCAGTGTGCTTCCCTGACACTTGCGACCTTTGTAATGATGACACTTGCGACACTATCAAAGTGAGTATTTTTTATGTGTAACAGTGCTTCTTTGCTCGATTTAACACCTTTTCTCGTTTGCATGATTCGATAGTCTCGTGATTCTTAAATATTGTATTGGCTCAAATAATTTGATCTAATATGGAGCATTGAACAATTATATGGCAATGCATTGTGTTGATCCCATGAGGCTTATATGGAAACATAAATGAATTTTAGGCATTTTCAAACCAAAAATTCAATTGTATTTGTAATGAAGATAGAACATAGCAACACTAATTCACGATGGGGGAGTTGGGGCCCCACCCAAGAAGTTTTGTTTTCATCTCAAAATTGTTGAGCAAACGATCTCTTATTTCCATTTCGCTTCCTTGATTCTCTTACTCCAAAAGGAAACATTTTATTAGTTGTCCATCCCCTAGCCTTTATTTGAGCACTTTTACTTTATTAATGAAATTACTAAATTTCTTCTTCATGAATATTTTGAAAATAAAATAAAATGATACATGGTAGTTGAAGTCAAATGAGGCTATGAAATCAACCACAATTTTAAAATTCAAGTTCGTCATTGTTATACTTACGGTCAAGTTGACAATACAGTAAGTTTATTTCTAGATATGCAATTATTAATCTTTAATGATAACAAATCATCATGCAGGAAGTTTAATAATTAAAATAATATTTCAAGGCATTGAACAATGTATCAAGAACACAATTACTCCCACAAGTTGCAATAAAAACAAATATTTAATAAAGCATTTGCTCACACCCTTTTTAATGGTACAAACACAATAGAAAATGAGTAAGTGGATAAAATATTGGACTAGAAAATGATGGTTTGAGACCAATTCCCGCTTACAAAAATTTCCCTTCTTTTACCTCTTCTATACTTAACCAAATTCCCCTTTCTTTTTCCCCTCTACTTTCTCTTTTTGGTTACTTAGTTTTTTTTTCCGAAAATGTCTAACTACATGGGTTGGCGAACTTGCGTGTTCACATTTTCACTCATGCTTTTATATCACGATTCCAACCGACCGCTTCCTCATTCCATACCTAGCGACTTTTTCGATCGCGAATTCTCGGGCAAGCGGTCTCTAGATTGCACTTCCATTGTTCTGTGACCTTCAAACAACACTCGAACTTCCACGATATACAAATTGACTTCGAGACTCCCACATCATCCCCTCTTCTATGTTACACATTTTGCACTCAAAAGTTATGATACATAAAATTTGACCGTCGGGGCCTCACGTCTCCTAGGGAACCCTTGTCACCCTATTTTGAAGTCTATCCGACCGCTTTCCATACTTGGCCATTTCTTGGAATCTCTTTCGCGGATCATCGGGTTGGTGGGTTCAGGAAATCTCCAATTCTTAATAGTTGTTTCCCGTGCCCCCCACCTACACACTTCTTTCCAAGTATGCAATAACTGAGGTTTAATGCTAACAACTCATCATGCAACAATCGTGAAGATTTTCATTAATGAGAAAAAGGCTCGAGGAGACAGTCACACTCACTATCCCTATACAACTTTTCCAGAAACATGCATAAAATATCTTGCCAGGTAATGGGATATCTATTACAAATTTCAATATATTAGCCCTTCTTTTCCCTCTTATATACTTAACCAAATTCCCGTTTCTTTTTCCCCTCTACTTTATCTTTCTGGTTACTTAGTCATTTTTCCAAAAATGTCTAACTACACGAGTTGGCGGACTCATGGGTTCACATTTGCACTCATGCTTTTATATCACGATTCTAACCAATCGCTTCCCCATTCCATACCTAGCCAGTTTTTCGATTGCGAATTCCCGGGAAGGTAGGCTCTAGATTGCACTTCCATTGTTTCGTGACCTACAAACAACACCCGGACTTCCTGGATATACAAATTGATTGTCGAACTCCCACATCATCCCCTCTTCCGTGTTACACATTTTTCACTCAAACGTTCCGAGACATACAATTTGACCGTCGGGGCCTCACATCTCCTAGGGAACCCTTGTCACCCTATTTTGAAACCCGTCTGTCCGATTTTGATACTTAGCCATTTCTTGGAATCTCTTTCATGGATTGTCAGGTTGGCGGGTTCACGAAATATCCAATTCCTAATCGTTGTTTCCTGTGTCTGCCACCTTCGCACTTCTTTCCAAGTATGCAATAACTGAGGTTTAATGCTAACAACTCACCATGCAACAACCGTAAACATTGTCATTAATGAGTAAAATCCTTGAGGAGACAGTCACACTGACTATCCCTACACAACTTGTCCAGAAACATGTAGAAAATATCTTGCGAGGTAATGGGATATCTATTACAAATTTCAATATATTAGCGAAAATGAGTCTGACTGACCGTTTCCCTATTCCATACTTACCCACTTTTTCGATTGCGGGTTCCCAAACAGGCGGGCTCAAGATTGTGCTTCCATTGTTCGACGACCTGCAAACAATACCCAGTATTCCACGATATACAAATTGACCGTTGGACTGCCCCATCATGCCCTCCTCTATTTTACACGTTTTGCACTCAAAATTTCCTAGACATACAATTTGACCCTCGGGCCCTCACCTGTCCTGAGTATCCCTTGTAACCCTATTTTGAAGCGCGTCTGACCATTTTTCATACTTGGCCATTCCTTACTTTCTCTTCATGGCCCCGCCACCTTTGCACTTGTTTATAATAAAAAATTGTTTACAAAAACATTAATATATATATATATATATATATATATATATATAACAGAGTCTTATTTATAATAAAAATTTATCGCGGATTCCCGGAAAAGCGATCTCTAGATTTCACTTCCATTGTTCCGTGACCTGCGAACAACACTCAGACTTCTGCAATATACAAATTGACTTCTAGACTCCCACATCATGCCCTCTTTCGTGTTACACATTTTGCACTCAAAAGTTCTGAGACTTACAATTTGACCGTTGGGGTGTCATGTGTCTTGGGGAACCCTTGTCACCCTATTTTGAAGCCCGTCCGACCACTTTCCATACTTGGCCATTTCTTGGAATCTCTTTAGAGGATCGTCGGGTTGGCAAGTTCAGGAAATCTCCAATTCCTAATCATTGTTTCCTGTGCCCGCCACCTTCGCACTTCTTTCCAAGTATGCAATAACTGAGGTTTAATGCTAACAACTCATCATGCAACAACTGTAAAGATTTTAATTAATGAGCAAAAGGCTCAAGGAGAAAATCACACTCACTATCCCCATACAACTTGTCCATAAACATGCAAAAGAGATCTTGCCAGGTAATGGGATATCTATTACAAATTTCAATATATTAGTCCTTCTTTTCCCTCTTCTATACTTAACCAAATTCCCATTTCTTTTTCCTGTCTACTTTTTCTTTCTGGTTACTTAGTCATTTTTTCGAAAATTTCTAATTGTGTGGGTTGGCGGATGCACAGGTTCACAATTGCACTCATGCTTTTATATCACGAATCCGATCGACTGCTTCTCCATTCCATACCTAGCCACTTTTTCGATTGCAGATTCCCGAGTAGGCAGGCTTTGGATTACACTTCCATTGTTCTCTGACCTACAAACAACACCTTGACTTCCGCGATATACAAATTGAATACTGGACTCCCACATCATCCCCTCTTCCATGTTACACATTTTTCACTCAAAAGTTCCGAGACATACAATTTGACCATTGGGGCCTCGCGTCTCCTGGGGAACCCTTGTCACCCTATTTTGAAGCTCATCCATCTGATTTCCATACTTACCCATTTCTTGGAATCTCTTCCGTGGATTATTGGGTTGGCAGGTTCACGAAATATCCAATTCCTAATCGTTGTTTCCTGTGTCCGCCACCTTCGCACTTCTTTCCAAGTATGCAATAACTGAGGTTTAATGCTAACAACTCACCATGCAACAACCGTAAAGATTGTCATTAATGAGTAAAAGCCTCGAGGAGACAGTCACATTGACTATCCCTACACAACTTGTCCAGAAACATGCATAAAAGATCTTGCCACGTAATGGGATATCTATTACAAATTTCAATATATTAGCGAAAACGAGTTCGACCGACCATTTCCCTATTCCATAATTAGCCACTTTTTCGATTGTGGGTTCCCAGATAGGCGGGCTCAAGATTGTGCTTCCATTGTTTGATGACCTGCAAACAACACCCTGAATTCTGTGATATACAAACTGATCATTGGACTGCCCCATCATGCCCTCCTCTGTTTTACGCGTTTTGCACTCAAATTTTTCGAGACATACAATTTGACCCTCGGACCCTCACCTCTTCTGAGTATCCCTTGTAACCCTATTTTGAATCCTGTCCGACCGCTTTTCATACTTGGCCATTCCTTACTTGCTCTTCCCAACCTCGCCACCTTCACACTTGTTTATATTAAAAATTTGTTTACAAAAACATTAATATATATATATATATAT